>PVHX01006153.1:0-103817 GCA_004024805.1 Geosciurus inauris | reverse complement strand
AAAATAGAGACACACCTAACAATAATGGTGATAATAACCACTGTCATTTATAGAACACTTCCTTTGTTGATGACATGACACCAAATATTTATATTCATTACCTCTTTTTAAGTGTCATAAAAAACTTATGAGGGATTAATATCCACAGTTATTAATCATCAACAAAATCAAGACTCAACTTCAAGCAGTCAGTTGAACCCACCCTATTTAAATGGTTGAAATGGGATCAGAGTCCAGGGTCTTAGACCCCAGAGTCCCTGCATTCACTGAAAATGCCATACCAGTTATGTAGATCCAGTTTCATCAGACGTGACTCCGATCCCATACTAATTCACCTCAGTAAATTAAAATTTTAATCAAAGGTACAGAAATACTTTGAATGAAATTTTCTTGTAAGATTGTTCATTGTAACATTTGCAACACAAGATATACTTTTAGCAACGGAAGAATATTATGAATAGTGCTCAGCTCCCCAGGCCACAGAAGGCAAAATTGTACTTGTAATTCTGAACATTTTCATAAATAAGAACAGGAAGATACGTTTATTTTGCATGTTTTACATCCTACGTGTCATTTTAAATTATGCCGATGGCGTATAACATGTACCAAAAGAGAGACAAAATAGTTTGCTGTGCTTTTAAATCCTGTACAAATATCTAAGCAAAGTAAGCAAGAAAAATGTCTATTCAATTTTTGGTTTATATTTAAATTGAATGTTGATGCCTGGCAGTGGTTTAATTAGAACAGGATGAGGAAGATATTCGGGTGATTTTGTGTAGATTCCAAAGGAGATTAGGAGGTCTTTCAAAGAATTTGGGTGTATTGCAATTGTGCTTTATTATGTGTAATTTCATTTCCAACTGTATTTTTTTTCTTTCCTATAACAGTGCCATTGTTCTAAAAAGCCATTGAGATTAGGAGTGGGATGGTGGCTATGGTAGAATGGGATATACATGTTCAAGATACGTGAAAACATGTGTGCCTTAGGTGTATTACCAAGTATCAGGAGTTAAAGATGGCAGAGGAGGGATGGGCAGTAGGAACAGTTTTTAGGGAAAAATACCACTTAGGGTAGGACCAGCTGCCAAACAGTACTTGGCCTAGATCCTTTGCTCTTCAGAATTGAGAGGCCTGGACAGGGCTGCAGGTTGGAGGGAAGCTGGCTAAGGAGACCTAACAACTCCCCAGGCAAAGCTTGGCTGTTCGTACTTCAGGGCGGAGCAGCTTCATCTTCAGAGCGGAGACTGACAGCTGATATAAAAAGGTATTCCCGCTGAATTCAGGTACCAGTACAAAGCAGTATCAGTTTTGGATAAATAGCTTCAATTGATACTGAGTGCACAGGTGGGCCTATTTTTCTTTACTTTCTTTATTTTCTTAATGATTTATAACTGTCAGCGAACATTAATAAACTATTCTAGTGTAGTTACTGAAAAAATTGGAGCTACTGCTGATTTGTTTTTAAAACAAACAGTTAATTCAAAACTAACAGAATTCTCCCTTTTTTAATAAAAAAAAAAGATGGTAGTTGCTTATTTACTTCATTTCAAAGGTTTTTTTTTTTTTTTAAATTCAGTCTCCCTAGCAACAGAGACATCTGTCTCTATTCTCTTAGTCATTAAAGCCAAAGAAAGTAGCTGCTTCAAAAATAATAAAGGCAATTTCTATGAATTGGGTAACTGTTAATTGTTGCCAAGAAATCTTAGTGAGATAATGAGGCATACAGCAATTGACAAAGATCTTTTCATTGATGTATGAGCCTCCAGCTAGCCCACGGTGGTTAGCTAATACATACAGTACCATCGATGAGGTATTGTGTGGTTCGCTATGTAACACAAATAGCGAAGTGATCTTTACTCTTTCTAATTCCTTTCAGAAGTATGCCTTGCTGTGATTTTTCTGATTGCTTAGTAACTAATCATACCTCGGGATTCCAGGGAATATGTTTGCCCATTACATTTTATGGAAGTGAAAAGGTTTGAAACCTTCACAATGGAGATCAATGCAACAAATAGTGTAGTAGCTGGTGGTGGTGTTAAAACACAATATAGTTCTTATTTGAGTTGTAGATCCTACAAAACCATTTGAATGAAAATACTTAAAATTGCACTAGATTCTAAAATGTATATTGGCATTTGTGCTAAAACTGTTTGTAGGCCTCTTATAATGAAACCCCACTCACCCTCTGCAATTGCTTCACTAATACACAAAACAGTGTTCAATGCTTTCTGTTTTCCCAGAAGCCAAGGAAGCAAATTATATTAAGTCAGTAGTTTTTATTATTGGCCCTCAGTTTGGCACATGCCTGGCTGTATGTGAAACTACTGTTAAATGGATAATAACAGAAGGAGAAACCAAGTGTATAGAAACAGGTTTTGTGATTTCTTTTTAATAAGGAAATATGTCTCTGATAGCCAGATGTGGAATAGTTTATCACAGTCCTGGCCTTGTAAACCTATTTTACTTTCTTAAGGAGGTGGCTGGGGGTGTGGCTGGGGGGGGTTATAAATGGGAAGCATCAAAAATGCTGAAGTTTCTTTTCAATGTAGGATGTTTATAAAATTTGCATATGTATGGATAACGATCAAGGAAAATACAAGGGACACTAAATGCATATCAATTTTAGAAGAAATTTGAATAAGGTTTTTACTTTTATTGTAGCATGTTGTGATAGATTATAGATAAGAAAGAGAGGAACTAAAACACGCTTTTAACCTCACAATGACATTTGCTTTATGGCAAACTGTACGTATATATAGTTTGGTGCATTATACGAATCATTAAGGCATAGCTGGTTGGGAGTTAGATAAGATCTTAGAATAAAACTGCAGGCATAGTTAAGCAAATCCCTTTAATGTAGGGATATTTTTTATGATTTGTGAAGCATTTTTCTTTTAAAAATCCTCTAAATACAGATATTTCTAGTAAATGCTTATGAATATAAATGAATAAAAGACATTATCTTTTAAAAATTACAGTTTTCATCTGCATAATTTCACACTGTTAAGGTGACAAACTGTTAATTTTCTTTCAAGATGCTTCTAATAGAATGAAAGTGGAGAGAATTTTTATAACAACCAAGTAGATGTAGGCTTGAATAACTGTGGTGACTTTTTATCAAAAGTTTAAAAAATGCAGTGTCAAGGAAATCTTGGCACTTGATGTGGTCTTTGTGACATCCTCTGAGGATCTCAAAGTGGCATGCTGGCTTTGTTGATCAAGTTTTACCATATTGTCTACCAGCATGTCATTTCACAGCAGGATCTGGTGGAGGAATCCAAATGAATTTGTGGCTCAAACAAGGGACATCCATACACAGGACTCATATCCAGATAGAGGCTGGGAAACTGCAGGCCTTGGGCCACATGTGACCAGCCACCTGTTTCCGTATGATGCATGAGCTAAGGATTGTTTTTTCTTTTGTATATGGTTAAGAAAAATAAAAAGAACAAAAATATTTTGTGATGTGAAAATTACATAAAATCAAAATTTGATTTTTTAAATTTTTTTAAAATTTTGGTACTGGAGATTGAACCCAAGGCGGTGCATGTGAGGCAAGTACTCTACCAACTGAGCTATATATCCCCAGTCCCCAAAATTTGGCTTATATATGGTCTGTGATCGCTGTCATGCTACAAGAGAGTTGAAGAACTGTTGCAGAGATAGTCTGGGTCATAAAACTTAAAATACTACTTTAATTAGTAATTAATTAAAAATCAATCCCTATCTAGCCCTTCCCAGAAAAAGTTTTCTGACATCACCTCTAGATTTAGGTTATAGTATCAATGTGAATTAAAAGAAAATTCAACTAACGTAACTTGTTTAAACCTAATATTGACAGCTAGCATTGAATGGAAAATATCTTACGTTGTCAGATATTGTGCTAAGTATTTTGTGAAGATCATCTCCCTGAATTCTTGCAATGTAGAGGCTCTTGTTATCTCTACTTAATATATAAGGCAAAAAAACAAAACAATAACAATGAAACTTAAAGCAAACACTTGCCCAAAGCCACACAAACAAGATGTGGTGAAATTAGATTTGGAACTATGCCTGTCTGAGGGCAAAATCCACATTTTTAACAACTTCTTGACAGTCACTCCTAAAATTATGAGCCCTGACAAATCAATGAGAAATAGACAAACACTTCACTAGAAAAATTAACTGAAGAAATAAGTTGGCATTTCCCCAGTTAAGAAAGACAAACACCTTTTCTCCTACAGAGATGCTATTTATGGATGAAGGTGATAGGAATGACAAAAGCCCCTTCGATTTTTCAACTTGGAATCTTAGATTTGGATTTCTTTTTATTTTAAACTGTGCTTTGTATTCAAAAGTTCACTGAGGTCTCCAGCATCTCTGAAAACAAAACTGTCAGATTGCCACCTGCTCTTTCCACTGGTAGAACTTAATTATGTTAAGTTAGAAATGAGGAGGAATCCTGACTTAATTCCAGTGATTTCTCTATGAATCAGGTTCACCTGGGGGGAGAAAACGTTGTCACAAGGAGGCAGAGCACTCCAAGTAGGTCCCTGGACGTTGTTCTGTGGTTTCAGGAAATCTCCGAATCCAGATTCATTTTTATAACCTAGGATTCCATAGAAACAGTGTTCCTGGGGAGGTTCTAAGGACCTCAGGCCCCTTCTCCTCCTTTACTTACTCCCTTTTCCTAGATCCTGTATTTTGTGCCAGGTAGTCTTTGTACGTGCCAGGATTCTAATTTGTAAGCAATCTGAGCAGAAAAGGAACGTATTGGAAGAATGTCAGGTAGCTTCTAGAATCATCAGAAAGCCAAGAAAACAAGGTTGATAAAGGAGACAAGAACAGAAGGAGATTTGGCAACAAAAGCCATAGCCTAAACTGTTCCAAAGGATTGGAGTGGTGGGGATAATGCACGTCCTAGGTAGTGAAGCTTCTCAGCACTTCTACATATTTCATTGTTTGCACCCTCCCTTCACCTTTGTGTCATTTGCAAGCCATCACAGCCCTGGATGGGAACAGCCAAATGTCCAAGTCTTAGACTCTGTGCCTAATTTTACCGGCCAGCTAGAGGAAGGAAGGACCTTGTGGCCTCTGGCAGCTCCTGCAGTGGGCAGAGGGAGGTTTGCATAGGTAGGTGAATGCAAGCTACTTAATAACAGTATTTGATGAGCAGTTGGAATTAAAAGATGATTTTGAGAGTACTGGGCTTTAAGAGAGACTAGCCCATTATCATCAAGTGCTACGGGATCTTGAGCACAGATCCAAGGGCTGGCTGGCTGACTCAGGACAGTGAGAAATATGGTCTGACATCTTTCTAGGAGTAGGGAATGGTGATGTCTGAGCTGACTTTCAAAAGAGAATAATGAACAGGGAATAGAAAGGAAGAGGTGCATCCGACCAAGCTGCTGGCATGTACCCAGTACATACACAAAAATAAAAACCAGTATATGTATAAAAATTTTTTTAAATGCTGCTATTTATGATAGCATATTTAAAATTTAAAAAATGATGACTAGTGGATACTTCTTATTTCATTTTTACATGTTACACTTTTGTTGAGGTGTAATTGATATACAATAAAGTATACATACTTAAAGCATGCTATTTGGCAAGTTTCAACATGTTTATTCCCATGAAGCTATCACTACAATCAATTCATTTGCTACAAAACTGTATTTATGCTTTGTAAATCATTTCCTCCCCCACCCCAATTCCTTGGAAACCAATATTCTGCTGCTTCTTACTTCTGTGTAAAAGTTTAGATTTTGTACAATGTTATATGAATGCAGTCATTCAGTATAAACCATTTGAGGGAGTATGTGAGGAGATTCACTCATAGTTGGTTTGCTGTTTGCAATTCTGGTAGAAGAAATAAAACAGGAAGCTCGGTCACTTATTGTCTAAAATGTATCACTAATTATCTCAATATATTTTTGCAGTCTCCTGAAAGCGAATCAAAAAAGTTCTCCAAAGTTTATCATTTTCAAATACTTTGATTATGTCTAATGCTGCTTCCCACCCTGCAGAATATCTGGTGAGTTCCTTGCTGGTAACTTTCTTAATCCCTTGAGTCAAGAGCCAAATCTAATTGACAGGTAGGAAGAAAGTCTTTGTTGCCCTTCTTTCCTGTGATTTAAAACTAGATAAGTTAGTATATTTCTTAGGGGCAAATGAATTTTTCTAAAAGATAAAATAGTCTTGGAATTTCCAGGTGAAGGTATGTTAAATGTAAATTTAAACACATTTATAAATTCAGCAAACATTTCATGGGTTTCTTTTATGTGTCAGGCACTAAGCTTGATAGCAGAGATACAGAAATGATGAAGATGTGTCCCCTGCCCCTGAGGGGTTTATTTTGAGTGCAACAGGTTATGCAGTTATAAAAGGTAGTTTTATGTACATTAATTCACAAAAAGAACTTTTTATTAAACAACTACTATGTTTTAGATTGTGTGCCACAACCCTATCTCTACCACTACCTGCCTCCGGTTACAGAGCTTACTGTCTGATGATGGGCAGAGAGTGGTGGTAGACCATGGGGCATGTGTACTTGAAGGATTAGAGCAGATGATGAGAACTGTTGGAATGGAAGTGAACAGACAGATGGGAGAAGTTTAGGGAGTCCATTATATACAAAGGAGGCATGGCCAGCTTTTCTTAGGGGCAAGGTGACTAGGATAAGAACATCCCAGGAAGCACACAGAGCTCCAAGTACAAAGCTGGATATGGGGACAGGGCCTGGCTGTCCATGGCACAAGGAGGAAGAGCGTTCCTCTAGGGAAAACAGGAAAAGGCTGAGGTGAGGCTGTAGAGGTCAGCAGGTGAGAGCCTGTGAGGAGAGTTTGGGATTTTGATTTTATGTGTTCTAAGGAGTCCCTGGAGTGACTAAAAGGAGGGAGTATCTGATTTTTGTTGTCTATATTTTATGTTTTAAAATGGGGCTATGTTAGGACAGTAAAAGTAATAATAAAATTCATACAGTAAAATCCATAGATTGTACCTGTTCTGAGTTCTGACAGTTGAACACAACTATGTACCCATGACCAAGATGCCAGGCGGATGCCAGCATTTCAATTCCAAGAAAGTTCTCATATGCCCTTTTCTTTTTATTTTAAATTTTATTATGTCTTTATTCATAGATAACCACATATATACATGTATGTACATATAAATGACATTGATGAGGTTCTAATACATGCATGTATTATGAAATGATAACATCAAGCTAATGAATGCATCTATCACTTCATGTTCTTTTCTCCTTACCCCAACATGTTCTGAACATTTAAAACCCACTCTTTGAGCAACTTGTGGAATTTCCTTTTCTGTTTTACTTTTTGAAAGGTCACTAGTGAAGACTTGCCAAAGTCACCTCCCTTTGGCCATCTGAACTTTTCTCTCATTGACTTCTTGGGCAATACCACGTTTTTAGTGCCACTGTTTTCCTTTATGTCTGTTTTACTTTAGGTCCCTTGCTACACACTTTCTGATCTGATCTCTCTCTCCAGGTATTTTCATCCTTGAAGTTGCTTCCTAGTGAGTTTGTGGTGTCTCCTCTATCTACCTGGCCCACCTAAAATGTCTGACCAGCTTCTGAAAATCCTACCTTTCCACAGGCTAACCTCTGGCCACGCTACCTCTTCATAAGCCCAGCTTCATCTCTTCTTAAGTCCATTCTGGAATGGGTTTAAGATTGATCCGTGTCCTCTGAGCTCCAGCAGTGTTTCTCAGCTCTTCCATACTGGGTACTCTTGCATGCTACCTGGCGAAGGAGTAAAGAGAAATGCATCACTGTAAAAGGAAAGGATATGTGACATGATCTGGAGAAAATAGCAAGAACAATTGTATGGAGAGGTGAGGCAAGCAGTTTCTGTCTCAGTGCAACCTTTAATTCTTAAATGGAAGGTCTCAAGCACCATGTGTACATCTGGCCCAAACCCATTTTACTCTTGGTTTGGGAAAACTGTGGCAACTGTTTAGTTTTCCTCTTTATCTTGCACTGGGAGTCATTCTGTCCCTGATCTAGCCAGCCAATCATGAAGGCTGGCACACTCCAGAGAACCTAGCATGCCTGTCTGCCTGGTTCAGGCTTCACTGTCAGCTGCCTTGTCACCCATCTAAATGCTAACTGATGCCTTTTCCCAGAGTCAAACACTGCTCTCGGCACTGGCCTGTCAATGGTGGGTGTTTGCCCGCACTTCCCCTTGGCCTCATGAAGTAATGGATCAGCAGGATTTGCTTATTTTAAAGATGATTTGATCGAGTGCATTCTGTGTGGGTTGATGTGTTAAAAATGCAGGATGTTATTTACAAAGAATTACAGAGGCACCGAGGGCACATGGGGCCTTGGCCAAGATTTTCTTCCTTATTGATGCTGCCATCACAAATATTTAATTGGCATCACTGTAAATAGTCAAAGGTTAATGTAGCATGCTGTTAATGGATAATGAAGGTGTGTGGTCCTTACTGCCTCACTTTGCTCCTGGAATGTAATTACCAGCATAGGGATAGTCAGAGACGGAAGCCATGTATCATCTCTTGGCAGTCGCCTGCAGGTAGTGCACACGAAAAATGGTGGCTGTTATGATTTTGTGGATTTTGATGCATTGCTCAAAATCAGATATTTGCATTTCCATGAGCACAAGACCTAGCATCAGTGAATTAGATAGTGCTCTCTGGCAGCATGACAACAATATCACTAATTTCCATATTTATGCCAAAGCAGAGAAAAATTGATTTCTAACCCAAGTCCCATGTTCAACATTTCATGGAAGAAGAAAAACACATTTCTAAAAGTCACATTTCTAAAAGTTCATATTTTGTGATATGCATTTTTATTTTTCATGTTTCTTAAGTAACAAAGTTAGAACAAAGCCTGTAGTAAGTGCTCAATAAAAACAGATCCTAATAATTGCTATTTTTGCTGTCATAACTGACCTCTTTTATTCCTTGTACATTTCTAACTTTCCCTGATATTATGGTTGCAATGATCACAATATTTGAATCATGTTACTTGTAAAACAAAATAAAACAAAACACTGATTTTTTTCTCCCAGTTTTTATTGTTTTAGTCCTATACCGAGCAAATGAATTATGCTGAAATATGCTACCTTTATATGGCCACCATCTGGGTTATCTTAGGCTATTATTTGTGCTCCAGTGCGTGGTTTTTAAAAAAATTAACAAGACTCATGATAAATAATCTATGGAACAAGAATCATGATAAATAACATGTAGAAACAGATGCATTTGATCTGTTACATTGGACCCTGTGACATTTAAGTGCAAGTCACACAAATGATGAATTGACAGAAAAAAAAATGGTATAACCATATTATTCCTTTGCATTTTATTTCTAGCTGGGTTTGGTCCACTGTGTATTGATAGCAGAGGAAAGCTGCTTTCCAGTGATCAGTAAGCATTAAGCTTGTTGTCAGCCTAATATTTACAAGAAAGCAGTTAAATATGAGATCTGAGCGTACAAGTTTGGGGCACACACACCGACAGTGCGTCCACGGGCTCCTCTTCCATCGGTTACTCCAGCCTGGTCCCATCTTTCTCAGAGTTTGTCATTCCTGTTTCTGTTTTCTTATTAAGCAAGAGATTAGCAGCTGTTAAATGCATATTAGAACCCAACTGAGACATTATTTGAGATGAAAACATAAAATTTGAAAACACACTGATTAAAAAGGAGCCCCTTAAGGAGGGGATGATCATTTTGAGAGACATTGTATCTAAAATGGACAGTGTCTAAGGCCTAGTTCCCTTGACAGGGGAGGTTATTTTATCCATAGATATGAGCCAAAGTGGTACAAATTGATTGCAAACAGTACTAAGCAGAGTTTTATTTTTTTTTCCTTTCTGTATCAACTCAGCCGACTGACTAATGATATTTCTCTCACCATGACTGAACAGTCCCTATCACTAGCACTGACTGGGGAACTTGCTACCATGCATATTTCTACACCCACACCATCCTGTGGGATCCCCAGTGCTGGAGCCAGGGCTCTGGAATCTGCATTGCAACAAGTTTTCCAGCCACTAGGTCAGATATAGTCTGTAATCTGTGTGGGAGATTTCTTTGCCAAATGTATTTGTTTTTTGTTTCATTAATACAGAACTATAGAACTGCTAAGAACAGGAGGAAACAGCAACATGATTTTTATTAAGTACTTATATTAAACAGTGCACTGGAGCAGAAATAATAACATAAAATAACTTAGTATCCATTTCCTAGATGGCCATGCTACCTAACCTCTCAGGTCTTTTGTGTCAAATGGCATCTCTTAAGACACGGTGGGAACTTTGGTGAGATAATCCCAGTGGCCCAGTTGGCACAGAGCTGGACATTTTCAGATGTCTCATTGGGTGCTTTTATAGTTGTCTTCATACTGGCAGATGTTCTTAGGGTCTCACTCATAAACATCCCATTCTATACCAGCCCACCTGTGACAGGCATGTAGGGAAACCACAGAAACCTTGCGCATTTTTGAAACATTAACATTTCTGACTTCTATAGTACTCTCCCCTAAGGAATTTTTTTACAAAGTAAATATGTTGACCCCTTCAGTTTTCTGGACTGAGCCATCAATTTCAGGAAAGGTGGTCCAGACTACCATGCAGTGATCCTGTAGAAGGAACTCCCCCTCCAGCGCTGGAAGACGCACCGCCAGGCCTGAGCCACAGGAGTCATCTTGAGGTGCGCCTGCGCTACTGCTGGTTGACCAATTCTTCAGCAGGCAGGTCCATTGCTCATTAGCACCCCCTACTGACTTCAGCTGTCAGAGGGCGGTACTGGAAACTTGCCCAGCCCACCTGGCTTGGCCTCCACCCTTGCATCTCCCTCGCTGTTCTGCAATTTAAAACACACCTTTTGACTTGCCCTGTGTAAAGGTGGCCTTGTGCTTTATTGTGTGCATTTCGTTCAAGTTCCCACACACTGGGTTTGGGCCATTACAGGGATTTAATTACAGCAATTACACAGCTTGGGCGAAGGAGTGTTTTTCCTGTGGTCATCCAGCAGAGACTTGAAACGGGAAGGCACTGGTGGAAACGCAGTATGAATGACTCCTGCTGGCCAGAGCCAGTGGCACCTGGGCAATAGAGGAGGCCATGGTGCTTCTCTTCTGTCCCAAGAGACCCTTCATGGTCACTGCTCCATGTTGCTGGTTACCCACCTTAGCTGTAAGTGTCGCCAAAGTCCCTGTGTTCCTTGCATCCCATTATTCTCCTTGCTTCTAGGACACTCTAGTTTTCCTTGGATCTGCGTGTAGGGAAGATTTCTAAACTGTTCATAGTAAATGGATTGACCCTCTTTATTTGGCTTTGTTATTTTAACATTCATTCCCCCTTTTTCCTGTATAAGCAAAATATCTTTCTTTCTTGCCATTGCTACATTATCACACCATACCTGGTACCTGAGAAGCCACTTATTAGTCTGCGTTTTTTTTTTCCCCTCCCAAGAGAGTGAGTTTTCCTTTAAAATTATAATCTGCTTCTCTTGTATATCTGTTATAAACAGCAATCCAGAGAATTAATTCAAGTTATTTTCAGACCTATTTCAAACATTTTGATGACTCAGAATCTGAATCAGAGCAAATAGAACACGATCTAAATACTACAAGGTGACACAAATCCAACATGAGTAGGAAAGGATTAAAAAGGCAGTAATTGCGGTTATTCATCTTAAATTAGTTTATATTGAGAAAAGTAATACTGAAGTTCTGGAGATGTATGTTTAGGTATCATTTGCATGCTTTTTCAAATATATAGTCCTAGGAATATAAAAATAACCAGAATTTATGGAACTCTTAACAAAAATACAGAGGTCTTCTCTCCTTGCTTGAAGATTTGAATGCCCTTGCTTTAGCGACAATGAATTAAGGTTTATGCCATGCTCCACACAGTAATCAGCAGCACTGTAATTGATCAGCCTCAATTCCAGCCATTTGAGGGTATTTGGTATGCAAAGACCAAAAGCCCAAAGGCAGTAGAAAGAAGGAAAGATATTTTGCTTATTTGGTAAAAGGAGGAATCAAATATTCAACTATGAAAGCAAAAAGAGGAGGGTCTTCGGTCTATCAAGAAACCTTTAGTTCAGGGAAGAGTGATAAGAAAATAATGAAAAATAATCTGATTATTCAGAAATTTTTATGGAACACCAGCTATATTTCACATAGTGTTCTGTTGCTGTTTACCTATGACAAACTGAGTCTGGAAGAAGTTAAAATGGGCCCTAGAATTGTTAGAAATACCAAGGTGCCACAAGAATCAAACAGGTGTTCCAAAGAGGGTGGGCGCAAACTTTCACTGCTAACAGAAGGACTGCTGCTGAACCTGGTTAGCAAGCCACCTGGGCCTACTCATATCCCTGTGTAGTGCTGGCCTTTGCCTGATTGGAGGAGTCAGGGGTACAATCTAGGTGATTGGCTAATTTTAAAATTAGCAAAGGGAGGGGCTATAATTACAATGACTATAATTGGATCTATGTAAGGCTGGGTACTATATTCTGGACATGGACCACTGGACTTTCTGTTTCTCACAAATCCCCCCTTTTTCTCTTTATACCTTTTGGTTTTGTCTTCATATTGCCATCCATCCTAGATATATGAACTTTGAAGGTGGAAACTGTCCATGGTAATGAGTTCTCCCATTTTTAGCAGTTCAGATAGCTATCCTGGTGCATTAGGAGCACTTGGTAAGGCCCTATACTGTCACTTGCTGGGAAATTGTGTTTTCCAGAGAAGATGGGATCAGCATCCCTCATCACTCATGTTCTGGGCTGTGACATTGCCACTTCCCCATTAAGAGGTGGAATATGTTTTTCATCCCTTTGATCTGAGATGGTCTTAGTGTCCCACCTATAAGCAGTGTGGCTTCTAAAGCTACTCTGCAGAAAGCAGCAGCTTCCACATGGATCTTAGGGATGCATACCCTCCAAACACTGCCTCTCAGGGATCACCCTCTTGGAGCCCAGTTGAGAGACCCCAGACCACATGTAGAGGCTATGCATAGGGGCTGTGACTCCAGCTTTTAAGATATCCCATTAAGTGTCAGTGAGGACACAGCAAAGGTGACCCAGAATTTCCAGTCTTCCCAGCTGAGGCTCCTGATATCATGACAGAAACAATCCATCAGTCTGTGTCCTGCCCTTAATCTTGTCTTGTGGAATTCAACATTAATTTATATCATTGAGGTGGATCATTTTACATATAACTATATTTATATGTATATGGTATTCACTCTTGTCATAGAAGTAGAATATTAAGCAAAACAGAAGTCGGTAAAGGATTTCTAATATGTCTGGTAATGATAATCTGCTATAAGGATTTCCATCTATTGTTTGCTAGGCACCAGATTATGTGACCTGATGCTTCTATAATCTGCACAAGGACCCTGAATTAGGAATTATTGCTCTTTCCATTTGGTAGATGAGGGGATTGAGGCTTTGGGAGGTGGAATAATAAAATCACATAGTAAGTGAGGGACAGGATGAGGAATCTTTGTGCTTAACTGCCTGGATAGAAGATGTATCTAAGCATGAGTCTAGAGCTGGTGCACAAGTTCAAAAATTATGCCACTGCAGGGTAGGGTGGCTTTATACTTCATGGGGCTTTGCGAGGAGATGAAGTTTGTACTGAACTTGGTCAGGTGTAAGATTTAGATAAGCAGAATATACAGGAGAGGTAGGTATTTAGTGTGGAAGTAACCATGGGAACAAAGAACTGAGAAAAAGGTTCATGGCAGCATGTTTAGAGAAAAAACTAGTAAGAAGAGATTGCAGGGGGATGGTAGTGGTGTTGGGTGAGTTCCTAAAGAAATTTAAGGCTCTGGTTGTTTAATCTGAGAGTAAAATGTCTAGATTGATAGTTTAGTGGAAGTTTACTCTTGCAACTGGACAGAGACTTTGCAAACCTGAAGGTAGGGTAACCAAAAAACAAAACTGAGGTGGGATTCATGTTAAATTGCAAAATGTGGAAACAGGTACTGCAGAAATGGGCCGATCTTATATAATATTACACAGTAATGATAGTACTTTGCAGATACAGTGCTCTTCAGTTGTCTTTAGATGATATGCAGCTATAATATTGGAAATTCCACAGCTCTGTGAGTTAGGGAATCCAAGTTGTTGTCCTGTGTAGAAAGGATGTTGCTGAGCCTTGTAGAGGTCAAAGATCTTGTTCGAAATGCCATGACCGATAATAGCTTATCCTGGGACCTGGTCCTTTGAGGCACGGTCTATGGCTATTCCTCTTTATTAGACTATCCTTTTAAATAGATATTTTTCACTTGGGCAGGTAATTTTTGGTTCTAACAATAAAGAACACAACTATTTCCTAGAATCCTTGGCACTTAAAATATTTTGTCATATGTGACTCTGAGAACCAGCTTTAAACTAGAGATTAGTGGAAAAGTGAGAGTGTCGGTTTAGGGGAGGTTTCTTGAAGTTCTTCTTTCTACATATCTAACTTTTAAATATCAGTCACTGAGAGCAGAAGCCCAGAAGTCACTCTCCTTCTTAACCCTTGTGTACAGTCCTGTACCTGTCACATCCTACTGACCTCCACATATCCTTGCCTTCTGCTGGATCACATCACCACTGTCTTTATCTGCATGTTCTTAGAGGAATCCAACAGACCTGTAATTTATTGTTGCATTTTTACTACTTCTGCATACTCAGGAATCTGATGATTTTGAGTTATCAGTATTTTGTACTAAGGCTTACATCAGATATTCCATGCTCCATGGAATATGTCCCCAAAGAGCACCACCAAGCTCTTCAATGTCATTTTCAGATGTACCTCACACTTCACACTGTAGCAGTATTGACAAAACACAGCCTCACACTCTTTCACACACACACACACACACACACACACACACACCACTCATTTCCTGCCTCTTTACTGTGGCACATGTGGCCCCCTGCCCAGAACACCTGTCTCCCCTGTTCCTATTGCAAACTCTGTTCAGTCTTTAAGCCCCACTTACCAAGAATGTCCATCTTTCCTCAAGCCTTCCTTCTGTCTTTGTACACTGGCTGGACACAGTGTGAACTCCATTCTTGCCTCACCCCATACCATAATTCTTTTCATACCTACTCCACTTACTAGATTGTAATCCCCTTGAGAGAAGGGACCATGGTTGTCAGCCTCCGCATCCCTTGAAATCTTTACAGTTCATGACACATGGCAAGTGCTAATTTAATAACTGTTACTTGGGAAAAGGCACAGAGTTTTGGCAATAAAAGATTTTTGGCTGGGAAAGGTCATTGCTACTGTGCCACAAATAAGAATTTATTAAGCACCTGTCTTCAGGAAGCATTGTGCTCAGTGTTCCTCAGAACAAATTACACAGATCCGCTTCTTGACCTCTAAGAACTTATTTATAATTTAATACATATATCAGGCATGAGGGCAAATATGGAAAGGACACACAATAATTGAATTACCAACGTTAAACAGATATACAAATAGGTTAGATTAAATATTTACTTTGTATGCGCATTACCTCGTAAAGGGTAATTGCATTTTAGCAGCTGGTGAGTGTATGGGAATTATTTGAGTTTTATGTTTAGACAATAGGATCCTATCATCATGATTACAATGTAAACGGAATTTTGATGTTTTTATGGGTGAAGATGGACATTAATATTCCCTATGAGGTTAATTTACATTATAGTGCAGGAAGAAGTCATATAGCTTGGATAGCATCCAAATCTAGACACCTCTGGCCAAATTACAGCAAATGGAGCTTATCTGTAGAACTCTAACATTTTAAAAAAATAAGAAATTTGAAAAATATGTGTTTTTCATCAAAAGCAGGAAATAGGTTATTTGACAACATGCATTTGTCTACTGAATGTGATGGACTATGTGATGAAATATGTTTTGTCAATAAAATAAATTGCCAAACAAAATGTAATCCTTTCTGCAAGCGCATTTAGTCTCCAGAATGAAATAAGCTACTTCAAAAGGCGCATTTTTCCTTTGAATTATTTTAGATTTGCTGTCTATCAGAAACAATGGAGAAAATGTGTTTTGTCAGACATTGTATTTCAAGGTATATAGATAAAATATATTTAATTGGAAAAAAGTACACTGAGATGTGGAGGGTCACTAAAAGTTTGTAGCACTTTGATGTACTTTAGACAAGACTATAATTTTTACTTAAAAGACCAAAGTCTCATTTCCATGTTGGTTATATTCATTTTTAAAAAATTTAAGTAAATACGTTTTAAAATTGATATTTAAAAATATAAAAACTACGTATGTTAATGGGATACCAAGTGATGTTTTGATGTGTATTCGTGTGATCAGGTTAAATATTCTTAGAAATGTTTAAGTAATACCCTGGATGGTCCTCAAGCACATTCGTAACCCTTTTCTCATACGGTGTTATGAACGCATCACTGAAAGAGTTAATTACATGCCTAATTAGGTTCTTTTCTTTCCATTCTCCTCCTGCTCTGTGAATTGGTCTTTTGCCTCAAGGCTCCTGAGGAAATTTCACTTCCATAATTAATTAATACAGTTTAACCCTTCAAATGTGACTCAATGGTACACCTAGTTGAACATAATTTTTAGATCTCTGGGTGACAGGCTGTGGTATTCTGCAGTGGACAAGTTGAAGTCAAGTAATTCAGTATTATTAGGTTAGGGTAAAACACAATTTCAAAAAAGTCATCTAATGACCAATAGGTAGCCAAGGATCTTTAGGAATAGTAAGGTATTATACAAATGGAAAATTATGTGACTAGAAGATTTTTTTCTTTTTTTCTCTTGTTCTTTTTCTTTTTCTTTTTTTCCTTTTGTAGCAAGAACACACTCCCTCACTCATAGTATCTGTTGAATATTTAATGACTGAATGAGATAATGTCTATAAAGCTCTTGGCTCCATGCCTGGCACTATTTCTATATCGATTTATAGTTTTCCAGTATTAAATAAACATTGTTTCATTTGGCTTGCCAACTGAACTCTTTTGGGGACAGAGATTATTTATTTCCATTTTATGGAAGAGTAAATGGAGGTTCAGAGAATAAAACAGTGATGGATCTCAAAGGAGGGACCAATCTCTACCACAGGGTGACAAGGACTATCTAGGGGACAGATGACATTTAACTATGTTCTAAAGAACACAGAGGAAATCAGAAGGCAGGAATGGTGGGTAAATGATGAAGGTAGATGGCACTTTGAGGGTATTGCTAATAAGCTATTTTACCATAAGGGAGGACTTAGCTTATTGGGAAATGAGGCTCAAGAGATCATTGGAATCACAAAGTACCTTGTAAACTAAAGAAATTGGAATCAGTAGTAGAGATACTGGGTAGCTGCTGAAAATAAGTGAAGCAGGTAACTGACATGGCTCAATTAAATTTTAGAAAGTAAACTTTGGTAGTATAAAAAATTGCCTTGACATGCATGTCATCCATTGAAGGCAGTGAAATCCTGCTCTGGGCTGGTGCAACAGAGACGACGATGGGAGGGAGAGTTACAAAGCCATTTATCAACTATAATTGGGGGGTGGTCATGGCAGACATGGGCATGGGAGACACTGGAAATAACTGAAGTTGCAAAGGAGATCATGAAATAGAAAATGCAAGGAGAAAAGAAAAGAAAAGGAAGAAGGGAACAAGGTGATATGGGTGAAGCCGATGTGTTTGGTTTTGAGTGTAAGGAATGTTACTGCATGAACAGACAAGTATGTTGTAAATATGGATCCTGAGTCAAAGAGAGAGGTTAGAGGAGGGAATGAAGATTTGTAGCATTATTATTTTGTTTTTGTGATTACCATGATATATGAATGAAACTTTCAAAGAATAATCAATCAATTAATCAATTAATATTCAAAGCAATGTATTGAAATAAAACTTAACCAAAGAAGGACTAATTCATGTCTCTCTTACTTTTACTAGATAATAATTTTTGAGAATATGCCTAGCTCAGGTTAAAGTGCGCTTGAATGAACTTAGGAAAATCAAGAAAACAAAAAGCAAAAACAAGACTTTGAGCTATTTGGAGGAATGGTTATCATTGTTTATATTTTCCAGTGAGAAAAACGGAGACTTGGACAGGTGAAATTAATTGTCCAATGTACAACAGGAATTCAAATCCCTGCTTTCCTCTGGAGCCCACACTTAGAAACCATATCTATATGAAAACGTTCAATTCACATTTCTGATTCATCTTCAAGACATCCAGCTGACAGTGGCAACTTCTGTAGGGCTCTAGTGGAAAGCTGGACATCCTCTTTAATGTGAAATTTTTCCAAAATACCCAGCAGGGGACTTGGCCCACCCATGGTAGCCAATGGATATTTATTTATCTTTTTCTCACCCTTGTCCTTCCCTGGCTCTTAACCCTTTCAGCATCCCTTCTGGCTGTATTTTAAGATACTTCACCCTCTTTGTGTTTCTCTTCTACTTGTCTGCCAGGCATTTTGAATACAAGGATGTTCTTGGCTTTTAGTGCATGGTCTCCATATATAATCTAATGACGTATACTATAATTGTTCCTGTTTTTAAAGTGAACATCTGTGTCTCCATCAGAAACTTGCCCAAGGACTGGTCAGCCAGAATCTGAGATGGGATGTGAACCTGGAGCAAGAATTAAAGACAGACCATCAGGGTAGATAGGTGATTGGTTCGGATAGAAAAAATGGAGGCCGGTTTGAGTCTCGGAAGTTGGAGACCACCCTGAGAGACTGGAAGGTTAATGCCTCCAGAGTACTTTGATTACCAAAGTTACCTGCCTACACTGCCCCTCCTAGAAGATTATTAAGGAAGCACCCCTGAACAGACAGGGAACTGCTCATCAATGCCCTCTGGACTGCCATGTGCTCCCTTCCTGACTCTTTGCCTCTCAACTTTTGGCCATCCCACCAGCATCTCCTGGGTCTAGTCATATACACAGGAAGAAGAGAGACAAGGGGGAAGAGGGCAGGAGAAAAAGGGAAATCTAAATTGCATAAAAGGGGCAGGACTCCCTCACTTCTTGGGATACCAGGATACCAGCTATGGCTCCCTTCTCCCTCCAGAAAGAAGTCTGTATTACTACATTTTTTGCGGGGGCGGGTACTAGAATTGAACTCAGGGGTACTCAACCACTGAGCAACATACCTATCCCTATTTTGTGTTTTTATCTAGAGACAGGGTCTCACTGAGTTGCTTAGTGCCTCGCCATTGCTGAGGCTGGTTTTGAACTCACAATTCTCCTGTTTCAGCCTTCAAAAGTTCTGGGATTACAGGCGTGTGCCACCATGCCCAGCTTGTATTACACTTTTTAAATAAAACCTGCTTTATATGCTTGTATTGGCCCTTCTCTAATGTTCAGACTTTAACATTTGAGGCTTCAAACCCTTGTCTAGAATAAGAACACTAGGTGACCTCTGCCTTGCACTTAGTAGGCTCTCATTTTTGTAGGAACAAAGGAACAAAAGCAATATTTCTATTGGTAAGACTTTGGGGGCAGGGGCATGGTTGTGTGATATGAAAGACTTTCTTTTTCTTCTTTTTTTTTAATCAGTGCTCAGGATAATGGGATTCTGCCTAATATGACTTCTTTCAGAGAAGGATTGAATAAAGGAGCATCATAGTATCTCAAAAAATTTTTTAGTCAGTCTTTTAGAGTATCTGAAAGGCATATGCTCATTCCTTAATCTCACCAATCCAAATAATGAACAAGGGAGTCCACAACAGAATTACAGAGATTGTTCCAAAGCTTAGGAGCTAATTTGATTTTGTACAGAAGGTCTTTAAAGAATTTTTAATGAAAAGACAATTAACGTTGAAACCTTCATTAACGAATAGTTGAGAGGGAAAACTGGACTTCTTGCTGAGTTTTTGACTTTTTAACTAATTGCAAAACTTTATGGTATTTTTATTGTATATTAGAAAATGGCAAGGCACTGTCTGTTTAATACAGCTAGACCTTATGGGCAAATAGAACACTTTTAAAGGCTTTTAATTTTTTTTTCAAAGTAAAGAGGACAGAACCCCTAAGAACTAATTATAACTTGAACAGCTCTCATTTGATAAAATGGGTACAGAGTAATGAAATGTTCACTAAGAAACAGTAATTTCAACTCAGCTTTAAAGAGTCTTGAGACTCTTACTTGTTTTTCTGTATTAGTGTGCATTGAATAATTTTGCATATAGCCAGAAGTTGTCTTATTTTATAAGAAGACAGAAGAGCAGAACTGAGCACCAAAAATACAGAATTACTTATGTACATTGGTTTGCCTGAGTTCAAATCCTATAAACCCTTTAAATACAACTCATTTCCCATGTTAGCCCTAATGAGAAAGAGAATTATACATGCAAATTTGGTTGTTCAGGGTATAGTTTTGGTACTAGCATTTACCAAACTTTGTCCACATGTGCCTTCTTTAGGGAATGGAAATGAAGACAGAGATCATTTGGCTGGAAGAGGAGTAGAGAATTATATTGGCCATATGGTGTAACTTCATGCTATGAAATTAGGAAAAGTCTTATTTATTTTGCTTTTCAAAGCAGCTTAAATCAAAAATTGTATAAGCTCCCAGTTAGAATAACTTTCTAAGTTGTTTCTTACCAATTTCTTGGATCTATCTCATAATATTAACTGTCATCTGCCACAGCAGAGTACAGAGTAAGGGGACTGAGGGGCCCCCAATGGATATATATTTTGTTATTCAATCTTTGCCCTTTAGCTAGTCTTTATATACATCAAGTCTTCTACCACTGAATTGGGTGATAAATATCAAAACCTAAATTTGGGATTTGATATAGTACATAAGTAAGAGGGTTTTTCCTTACCTTTATTGTCTCTAACTTTGTTTATTGAGGGATGACAATAAAAAAAAAAAGAACATAGAAGCATGTCCCTTTAACAGAAATAGCCTAGTACCATTTGTTGGAAATAGAACAAAGGAGAGACTTGTAGGTGTCTCATTCAAAGCCTTCCCATGCGGAGAGGATCCGTAGTACTTTCTGAAGAGTCCATCCACTTCTGGGTTCTCTATTAATGCTAAAACTCATTTCATGTCATTGTAATGCAATGTATGTGTTGTAGGCATTCAACAATTACATATACTCCTAGAATGCATGGTTAATTGCATAATAAGTGCATCAGAGCAAAAAAGTTTTCAGAATGAGTTGGGGGAAAAATTGAGCTCTATATCTGCCACTCATAAGCTTAATTTATCTTACAGATTCCTTAATTCTTTTTCCTTCATTTAGGATCTTTGCTGTTTAAATCTTAGTTCTCATAAACTAAAAGTATGCTGTTTTAGTTGATTAAAATCAGAACATTTTAAGAGACTCATAAAAGGATAGAGGATATCTACATAATGGAAATTTTGTGTATGGCCATTTCTCATGAATGTATTTTTCTGTATTTGACAATTTGTTTTTCCATTCATTGCTAGAAAAAGACAAAAATGTAGCAAAAAAAGAATATGCATTTTCCTTTCATTGGTTATTTTTCCCGAGCATAGATTTTTCTCAGTTCTCGCTTGTTTTCTGGTTAACTCCTCTAATAGGCATCTTTGGGCATGATGCAGTGAAGAAAGAATTTGGATCCACAAAAATCGCTGAACTTGTATTTTCAGAGAAAGTTTTAAGTGCATTATACATTTAAAACGCTTTTGCAAAGATGTTTTCACAATCCTCTCCTTACATTTTGCTTTCCTTTGGTATTACAACATCATACTGTCCTCATTTATGGACAGTATCAATAAATAGTTCATATAGTTCTTTGATAACCCTGAGGAGCAGAATATTGTACATTTGTTCCAGAGCAAGTTCTCTCTTAGTTTTAACTGTTAACGCACCTAAGAAGCTGTGTAACTTTTAATAAATTATTATTAGAAAAAAATATTATTATTATTTATGACATAGTAATTCAATTAAAAAGTTAAAAAAAAAGAAATGAAAGTGATAATCTATGGTGCTAGCTTATTCTAAGGATCTGTGCTGCATTTTGCAAGGGCCTGTGATGTTCTGAAAAACAGAAGCAGCTCACAATGATTTGCTGTGGTGGAGGATTATCTAAGTCCTTTCCTTAGGCTAAGGTTTGCCTGTACTTTATTTTTCATATTCATATTTATTATCATTTTTACTAAAATACATACCTAGTGTACATGCCAAACAAGTACAAATTTGAGTACTTTTGTGCAGTTCTTCTCTTTTCTTAAGTCATAGAAATCATACAAAGAAGACATTCTGATTGAACTTTCATGTTCAAGGATCGATTTATAGTAGATGAGGTATGAGAATTTTATGGTATTATTTAGTCAACTGATGCAATAAAAGAATTGAATCAAACTATCTGCAACACGTCCTTTATGATTATTCTCATCCCCCTCTTTATTAATCCCTTTTATTATTTTACTTCCTCATCCAAATTACTAATGTAAAAATGCATGACCTTATGTCTGCATTAAATTGATTAATTTGTTTACCCAGCCATGTGTTTGCATGCTTTGATGTGACCTGGATATCAGTTCCCTTGTCACTTTTTTCTGTATTCTGCCATCTTGTGAATTGACACCAAAATACACACTGCAAAATATATGTTAGGCTGGGACATTAAAATGATTGACAGTGAACTTGCAGGGCAAGGAGAAGGCTAATCCATATATGACACTCGGAAGCTGTTTTTCTGGCAACAACTTCATCATTGTTTCTAAACATGAGAGATGAGCCAATGTACCTAAAAAATCATTCAGGTAAACAGCAAAGAATTTTGCTTGGCGGGCCATGAATGCCATAGTTCGGTTTCACATTTCTCTGTGCTAAATGGAAATAGATTCTTCCCACCTACATTAATAGCTGTTTTAACTCAGTAAAAGATGTGTAAGTCTTTGGGTTTTTTTTTTTCCTATTGAGTCATATTTAATCTTTTTATATGTATGTAATCGCATCTGATAGTAATTGAGATATATGTCAGACCCTTGCGGGAAAAATGTTCTTGTGTATTTAGAATGTAAGTTATATATGTAGACATCTTTTAGGGTAATAAATTGTTGTGAGTGCAAGTTGAAATTTGATAATAGTCTGTATAAAATTTTTAGGTCTAATATCTCACAGTTTTCAATATTTCACGTTACATGAACAAAAGAGAAAATAGGAGACTAAATTGGATCAAAAAAAAATTTGAGGCCTAAGAAAAGACTGTCCCCAGATGGAATTCACTGAAGATTCTGTTTCTTTGCATTTTCATTATAATTAATTCTTTAATATTGCCAGTTGAATCTCACGAATTGAAAATATTCCAATCTATACAATCTGGCATCCTGCTGCTCTTCTGAAATTCCAGGGAGCTTTCCTAAGGGAAGATTGGAAAATTCACAGTATGAATGGAGCAATTTGAGTGAAGGTGTAGCATCAAGAGATGTGGGCCAAGCAGACATAACATGAACGGCCCCTTTCCAAATGCAGCAGAGTCAAATTAGCACATCGTAATCAGGAAGGAGGGAGAGAGTGAAAGATGCTACTCTCAGGAAAACAGTATCTATACTTTTAAATCTCATAGTGTCCAAATCATACCTAAAATAGGTATCGATAAAAGATAGTTGGAAGCAGCATTAGATGAGTTGACAAAAAATGCAGAGACTGAGGCAAATGTGTGTGGGAGTCCAGGGGACAGGAGACCAAGAAGAGGTAGCCCATTGCCTAAGCGTCCTGTTATTGGCCAGGGATCCTCAAGATTAACTGAGGATGGAGAAATATCAAAAGAGACAAATTTAATGGGATTGTCTGATTATTTGGGGAAAGAGAATTCTGTGTGTTGCAAAGGGGGTCACATATGAAAGCTGTGGCAGAGAAGGGTCCCCTGTTTCATGTCTAGAATTGTCCTGAGGGCTTTTTCATCCTTTTAAAGAGTTAGATACATAGGATGTGTCAACCTCCTCTAACCTTATGCAAAATTCATGTCATCTTTTATCTATCTAATGACATTTTAATTGAAAAAGCAATACATAGACATAGAAAATTTATAAAATAGAGGAGACTACTTCCCCTCTACACTGTCATATCCTCAGTGCTAGAAGACTGGCAATGAGTTCAAAGATAGTGAGTATAAAATTCAGAGAAAATGAACGTTATGGAGCACAAATAAGGTTGTAAATATCAGCATATACAAAGGATACATTTGAACCAGCATGGTGTCCTCCTCTGCTACTCACAAGAAGGGACAAAGGGTGACCATGACCTGTACCTTTCCTTACACTCAAACAAAAGATTTCAACTTTAAACATCATGGCGTCCCACTCGCAGAGCCAGACACCACAAGTGCCACGTGAGTTCCCAGAACTTCCTGATACTTTGGTATTCCATCGAACTCTTTTCTTCTCTCTTTTTAATCCATACTGATAAGGTTGAGTGTCTAGTGTGTGTATACAGACACACACAGTAGCAGACCTTGCTTTTCCCATTTATTAACACTTTTGAGTATTTCTTACATCAATAACTAGTGTTCAACAACATGGCTTTACATTATTGCTAACATTTTAGCAATAATGGCAATGGTGGATCTAGTTAGATTTTGATTTATTTGTTAAAAAAATCAGGAGTTAATTTAGCCAATTCTCAGAATTCAAAAATTTCTTGCTAAGTCATGAGGGCTAAATTTACTGAACTTACATTTGTATTATCAGGAAAATAATCACTATTGTTTGCTAAGACTTCAGTTAAAATTAACTGTGAGAATTTATCTCTGAAAGGAAAGAACATATATTCACAGTTCTTACACAAATAAGTTGAATTCACCATGAAAAAAAATTACACATCTAAATCTTTTTTTTTTCTTTTTTACATCAAAGCTTTATTTTCTTCTATTTTAAACTTCTCTCTTTTCTCATGAACCATCAAAAGCATATGTAATGTGTACTGAGTAAGTCATGTTAATGGATTCCAGAGATAATTTCCAAAGGTTAGAAAGGCCTTTGACTTCAGAGAAATTGAAGCAGTTTTGAAAGGAGCCAAAGAGGTATATATTAGAATCCTCCACATACACATGAATAGTGGAGTGACATTTGAATTTGACACAGAGAGTGAAAAGATCAAGTTGAAATGTGGCACTGGAGAAGGGATGGCTGCCTTGTCTGTGCCTTCTCTGTTTGCCAAGGGAAGATATTCTGCAACTCTGAATGAGAAGTAAAGGGCATTAGCATCAAGAGGGGGTATGGGAGTCAGCTTGGATTTGCAAATAACAGAGTCATCTGGGCTAAACTCCAGGAAGACCTTGAGGCTGAGATCCAAGATCACATGCTTAAAAATAAGTAACTTTTGTTGAAGAAGAGTGTGCAGGTGACCAAAGTCGAATTTGCACAACAAAGGAGAGATCACAGGAAGGAGGCTCTGAAGAAATGAGGCTACCTGAGCTGGTGGTGTGAGTCTAACTCCCAAGTCTACAAAAATTGATTTCAGAGAGGCGAGCAACTTTCACTTCAGCTTTAAAAAAAAAAAATTCTTGAGAGTAACTACATTGACATTTTCTCTCCCCCAAAAGATGGAAAGATAGGTTCCTTATTGTAGTTATGTTTATTTATTCTAAATAATAAAAGTTACACTTACCTCCTGGGTTCTGTCTTTAGAATCTAGGGCACCTATGATCCCTTGAGGCTCTATTATTTATTCTTAGCTAAACACCAAGATTCAAATTGTAGGTTCAAATATCACAAAACTTAACTCATTTGGAATAAATGATAATTCAGATGGGGAATCTCATTGAAATTCACCTCCTCAAAAGCTATGGTCAGTAGTTAGTTGGTTATAAATAGTGTTTCTGCTTCTGTATTGTTTGATTCTGTTACAATGAGAACACATTCGTGTATTATTTGGGAATCTAAAAATAAGTTTAAAATAGAAAATAAATTATAGAGTGTGGAAAAATAGCATATGTGCTTTTGAAAAAAAAAAGAATGTTAATTTGGGAATAAACTCATATAGGCTTTAATAATGTTAACCTTTGATAAAGTTGATTAGGGCGATCTAGAAGAGTGGCTGAGAGAACATGGTTCTACAGGGTCACACCACCTAGGTTTGAATACTACTAGGCTGTCCAGGAGATGATCAAGGGATGTCAGCAGAGATCTTAGCTGACACTTGAATGATGCTGGATACACACTGCTATGGCTGGTTTGTCCTTTGTCCCCAAGAAGTTTGTGTCTTGGTTCAGAGGTGGTAGAGCTTATAAGAATTGGAGCCTAATAGCAGGTGATTAGATCATGCTTACCCTCATGAGGGGACTTGAGTTGTCTCTCAAGAGAGAGGAGGCTGTCATATAGCAAGGCCACCCTATCCACTTAGCCTCTTCCTTTGTTGATTATCTACCATATTGTGATGCATTTGTGGGTATTTCTAAACAATTAGCTTGCTACATGGGGAGCTGGCTAAGAGTGCTTAGTCCTGCCTGAAGCAGACCAGGCCAAGTCAGTTCAAGTCTTTGAGAAGCAGATGCCTTCATGAGGTTATTCATGCAAAAGATTTAATGAGGAAAAGACCTTTGAAGGACAAAGATGAAGCAGGGATGACTGCAGACTGTAGTGAAGGTTTGTCACCTATGACAGACGGTGAGAAAAGATGACAGTTTAGGTCGGCAGTCTGAGACTTACAGTGAGGTTCCTAGAAAGTCTGGGCCAGGGAGTTGCTCAGTCATTCATTCAAAGTTATCATTGGGGTGATACGATGGCCCAGTGGAAGGGGCACACATAGTCACTGGCCAGTATCATTCAGGAGAAGCAAGGACTCTGCAAGAATGTGGTGGTGGATCCAGAGATTGCACCTGGAACAGGAGACGTGAGTGACACATTTCTGTGATCACCACAGGGCCATCGCTTGAGCTGAGACTGTGGAGCTGCAGTCAAAAATCACTGATCTTTTTTAATCTTTTTTTTTTTTTTTTTTTGGTACTGGAGATTGAACTCAGGGGCACTTGACTGAGCCACATCCCCAGCCTTATTTTGTGTTTTATGTAGAGACAGGGTCTCACTGAGTTGCTTAGCCCCTCACGTTGTTGAGGGTGGCTTTGAACTCACAATTCTTCTGTCCTAGCCTCTCAAAGTGCAGGGATTACAGGTGTGCACCACCACCGTGCCCAGCAAAATTGATTCATTAACTCAGACCCTCAATTTCTTCACCTGTGAAGTGGGTAAAATAATAAGTAGGTCACACTCATTTTAGGAATGATTTAAGGATTTAGTTGTAAGTGCTTTGGGAATGTGAAATACCACAAAGCTATTTCCTTTCGATGTTTTCTAATTCAAAAACTTCTTTCCACTTGTTTGGCTTTTCAATTAGTCTGACTTTATAAGACTTTATTGGAATTAATTTCACTATGTGTGTCTATGGAAACAAATGTTCAGGCTATCTTGTCTTTGAACTTTTAAGAATTTAAGGTTTACCACCAGAATGTTTTATTGCAGAACCGTTGTAAATATGCATGGTGGGGAATCAGTTTCCATTATTCAATATGTACTTCATGGTGCCTGATGAATTTAACCCACTGACTTTTGAAATTTATTTTGAAGATGCTGTAGATTGTAACTCAGGAATGGCAATAAGCACTGCTTGCGATATTTATGGTGATGTCCCTGGGGCCTCATGGAGTGATGGGAACATCCAATACTCAATAACTGTATGTTGACTGAGTTACTGGGTCAGTTAACTTCTAGCTCTTTGCAAGCTTACTCTAGGCTTTCCTCATAGGGATCAAGAATACCAAACATAAAAACAGAGCAAGACAGGATGAAAGCTCCAATCCCTGGTGCTTGTAAAAGTTGGGAAGGAATGGATTAGGTGTTTGGACCATACCTGTTAGAAACACAATAATCATAGACTGCTTAGAAATTATCATCTGCTCATTTTAGCATGGGTTTCTCAGCATTGGCCCTCCTATTCCTTTGAGCCAAATAATTCTTCCTTGTGGACTGGAGGGCTGTCTCATGGCTCATAAGTTGTTCCGTAGAACCGCTAGCTGCCAGTAGAACCCCTCTGTCCTTTGCCCCTGCCCAGTTCTGAAAGTGTGCTGGGAATTGCTAATTGTCTGCATGGGGACAAAGTCACGACCAGTTGACAACCTTTGTTTTATAGGTTAGGCTAGCAAAGATACCCTGAGAGGTTAAGTCAATCACTAAATCCCTGGGAAAACCAGCCCAACAATAATCTGAGGACTAAATGTCCAATCAGTTTTTCTATTATCCAGTAGTACCCCTTTGATCCAGAATGTGTTTCCTTCTGCCTGATTCAACGTGCCTCCAGTATAGTCATGGTGACATCATCATGACTCTTCGTATCTACTCATACCCTTCTTCCATTTTGTGGATTATCTGATATTATATATATGTTATCACATGCAAAAGCAAGGCCTGTTGTTCCTCTCTATATTGGATTAAAAATGAAGTTCCTCTTAGGAGTGAAAAAGGCAAATTTTGAAGCCTAGTACAGACAAGGTGTTCACCAATCTTCCCCTTAGGGACTGATGTGGAGATGTATTAGGTTTTCTTGGTCCAGCTTGCCCTGATATAGAAAAACATATCTATCCCCAAAGACATCTACAGAAAATGCTCACCAGGCCCAGAAGACACCTTGTAAAGTGGCAGAGTGCAGAATGGCCTTGTCAAGAGAGTCAGGTGCAATTTCAGGTAATTCCATGTCAGGTTCCTGAGAACCCTTTTGGAAAGCTCTGTTATGTATTAGTGCTAGGTCTCAAAGAAATGGAAAATTAGTATTTTCTTTCTCAGCCTACAATTTATTGATCAAAGAAAACTTATTTTTGGCTTTGTAGTACTGCAACAATCTGAAACATATTAATAAAGAACAAGAGTTGCTTCTTGGGAGATAACCTTGATGACTGTGGTTTTTCTCACAAGCATCAATGCTGCTTATGTGCCAATAGATCACAAGTGAAGGGGAAGGAGGAGAGCAGCTGCTGGGCAAGGGCAGTGTACATGACTGTGTGTCTCTTTTGGCCCTCTCCCAGCCTTTTTTGGAGAGTTCTCATCCTTGCCTCTTTATTCTGAAGAAGGACTTGAGGTAGCATTATAAGAAAGGAAAGACTTCTTCATTGTGAAGGTAGAAAGTGCTGATAAAGAGTTGACTACTTCTAATAATTGGTCCGACCTAACACAACAATTAGGTGATGACACCATTGCTGTGTAGATGCACGCAGATACCCACCCAGGAGCCACCTCAGTCACATCCCCACCCCACCCCACTTTCTGATAATTACATCACCTTGGGCAACTTACTTGGTTCCATTATGAAAGTATTAAGTAATTATATCTAATTAAAATACAGAAAAAATAATACTTAATACAACATGCGAAATAATAATAATACAACATGCGAAAAATCATCACACATCTATAGAAGCATTTTAATATAAATCACACATTTAAAATTCATACTGAGAATGTAATTTGTAGTAAGCTCTCTGCTACATGTTGATGGTTTATTACAATGAAACGAAAGTGTTTCCAGACAAGAAGGCACTCAAAGCAGGAAATTGGTCCCATTTTAAATATTTACTATTAGTATCTGCTTATTAAACACCTGTGGCTGTGTCCGTGTTGTGTACTATAACAAAACTCCTCAGATGGGGTAATTTAAGAAAAGTGGGGGTTTGTGTCTTACAGTTCTGGAGCCTGGGAAGTCCAGGGTCAAGGTGCACTGGGCTCTGCTGTCTGATGAGGAGAAGAGCTCTGTGGCCTTGCCTGTCCAGATACCAAAAGGCAAATACTAGACACTGTGGAGTGTTCCCTTTTATAAGGGCTTTCATCTCTTTCATGAGGAGAAAAACATCCTCCTGATGGAATTTCCTCTTAGGTTACCTCTAAATGCTCCCATCCTGGCCACTGAGCCCCAACACCTGAATTTGAGAAAGGACTCATTAAGACCATAGCAACCAGTTTGGTAATGGCCACTGTGGTGGCTACAGAGGAAGAGGTAAGAGTCAGCTTTTCTTCTTTAAGAATTCTGGTGGAAGAAGGAAAAGGAAATGTAAATACGAGTCATGTGGCAAGTGATGTGATAGATTTAGGAACAGTATGATATGTTTGTATCCAGGGATCCAACCTCCCTCCTGAGGATGGGCTTGGTTAGAGAAGTGATGGCAATCAAGTCTCCCAGGCAAAGCAAAACCAATAGGATGGGAGAGAGGTCTCTGCACAAAGAAGGCAAGAGAACCTGAGCGGAAAGGCAGGTGGGAGGGTGAGCAGGGTAGAAGGGCCATGGCATGGTCCATTGAGGAGAACTCTGCAGGGTCGGTTGAAGAGTGTAAACATTACCTTGGAAAAGAAGGAAGCTATGGTCAGATTTTCCATAAGGGGTGATAGGATCAGAGAGGTAGGGGTCCTCGTTTCCTAACTGTACCTTTTGCTGTGTGGAGGAAGGTTGGAAGAAAGCCAAACTAGAAAAGGCAAAGAGGCCAAACTGGAGTAACTCCCACTGAGAAATGATGAGGCTTGATATGTGAGGACATTGTGGGATGCAATGGAGGAAGTCAGATGAATGTGCAAGTTCCTAACAGCTGGACTCTGGCAAAGTCCCACGGCCTGTAGTACGCAAATGGGATTTGAATGGTGGGGAAAAAAGCTTGGAAGTGAAGAGTAGTGTTTCTCACTGTGGAAAAGTCTTACATAGCCTTTCTAGAATATCAGAAGAGGAGGAAAATAGGAAAAGAGTCATCAGAGTTGTTTCTCAGGGCATTCATTTCATCTCATAAGCCTATAAACTTAGATTGGCACTATTACTTGCTGCCCTTTTTCTATGCCTGGTGCACCAGCTTAATCTGTTGGCACTTTCAAGTTGACTTCAGAGAATTTTTGCATATTATTTTTGACATAGACACAGGAGTAGAAGGGCCTTTAATGTATGGTTTTCTTTGGCCCTTATGTTGTCATAGATATTTGAACAGAGCCTGAAATGATTAGATATCATCTAATGATGTGAAAGCAGAAAAGTTTATCTCTAATGCCATCCACAAACTCTTAATAGTGGCTTCTTAGAGTGCTGTGTTGACAGAGAATGTGAGGCCCATCTGGCTTGCAGGGAGAGAGTGACAAGAACTAGGTGCACACGTCATGGGTGCAGCAGGGTGGAAAAGCCTCAGATATCCATTTCTAGGACAAAGGATCCAAGCCCACAATGTTGATGAACTTGAGGAAAATCACAGATTCAGTTAGGTGCAAAGAAAACCATGTGTTATGGTTGAGATATGAAGTGTCGTTCCCAAAGCTCATGTGTGAGACAATCTTGGAACATTCAGAGGTGAAATGATTAGGTCATGAGGACCTTGACATAATCAGTATGTTAATCAACAGATAGGGGTTGACTGGACAGTCACTATAGATAGGTAGGGCATGGATGGTGGAAATGGACCACTGGGGTTTGTATTTTGACCCTGGTGAGCAGAGCTATCTCTGCTTCCTAGTGGCTGTGTCCTGAGCTGCTTTCCCCCACTACACCTTTCTACCATGATATTCTGCCTCACCTTGTGCCCAGAGGAATGGAACCAGCCATCTATGCATTGAGACCTCTGAAAACTGTGAGTACCAAATTGTTTTCCTCCTCTAAATTTGTTCTTGTAAGATCTTTTGGTCATAGCAGCAAAGGAAGCTGACTAAAGCACCATGCCATCCGGCTCCTAGTACCAACCTTCTCCATTCATTTCTTGTGTGATATTTGCTTAAGGGGATGGCATCCAGATCCCTCTTACATGATTTTGTGTATGTGTGTGTATGTGTGTGTGTGTGTGTGTGTGTGTTAGATTTTTGGCTTTAAACAAGACCCACAAGGCCCCTGCTTTTAAGGAGACCATATTCTAGTGAGACATGAGTAACAACTAAATGAATAAGCAGGAGAATATTGGAGAGCACTGGAGCTTTTGAAAGCGGTAGAATCAGGGCATTGTGATAGGCAACAAATAAAACATGGCCCTGGGGTGGCCAGCAAGGAGAGTTGCCTCAGAAAAGAGGACTTTTTAGTGGAGACTTGAATGAGAAGAAAGAGCCAGCCAGGCCAAGATCTGACAGAGGAATATACCAGGCTTCAGGAATACCAAGTGCAAAGACCCCAGAGCTAAAAGTAGCTTGAATGTTTGAGGAACAGAAAGACGGCCTGCGGGGCCAGGGCACTGGGAGTGAGAGGAACAGTAGTTCCTGGGAAGATGGGGAGAGTTGGGCAGGGGCCAAATCATGTTTCCCCATCTCAGAGGGAAGGGAGTCTTAGGGTCTTGCTCAGTGGCCCCAGGCAGTTGAAAAGTGAGGGGGGCTAGACCCTCAGTCTCCAGGTTCTAGTGCAGTGCTTTTGAAAGTCTCCATGAGTACATAGTCCTTTCTTTCTTTTTATAGGAAACTCCTTGATTATAACTGCCAAGATCAAACAGCTGATAGGATCAAAAAACTTTGCTCTGTATAGATTAGAGTGGAAAATAGAAACCTGGAATAGTGTGTTTCCTTCAAGTGACCTTAGTAAAACATTCATGGGGTGCTGACAAGTACTTTGAATTTATACAATGGGGAACACAGTTTAAATACTTTGATATATTGCAAGCAGCTTCTAGAGAATCTCAAAAAAGATTGTGAAGCTCATTTAAATCTTGTACCAACCCTGTGAGAATTGGTAGGAAATAGCTATAGCTGCTTTTTTTTTTCCAGATGGATAAAATGAGGCAGAGAGATTAAATTACTTGATTTCACATTTCTGCCTGTAGTCTTGCATTCAACCTAATGGATACATTCCACACACCTTAATTTACAAATAAATCCTGGTTGAACTCCAAACCATGGCAAAACAGCCGTAGAAGATTCAGTTTTTGTGTCCTTAGGTCCCCATTTGTGTATTTACCTCACTAATTATAAAGAATAAAGAGAAGAGAATCTTTCAAAATTCATGTCCTGAGCCTGTTGAATTTTATTTTGCTTGCCAATTTGTTTCTAAATCTTTTTTTTATTTTTTTCTTTCTGGGGTTTAGTGGCCAATTTGCAGGCTGCCCCATTGAATATTTGCATATATTTCATTAACTGCTCTACCCTCTCCTTCCTCCCGCCCTCCCCTTCTCGCCCTACCCAAGCTGACTTACCTGTTCTATGCAGGCTGTTCCTTGTAGGCTGTGCTCCCAGTGACATGAGTGACAGCTTATGAGCCTAATAAATCCAGGAGAATGTGTAAATGGATGTTAATGGTTCACACTCCCTTCCACATAGCAAGTGTACCTTTTCATGGTGACCTTTGATGGTTAGTACCTAAGTCAGAGGAATGACTAATGGCAGGATTAGGGAGCCCAGTAGATTTGGAGGTCAGCCTTGCAGCTGGGTGTAAGTTACACATTGCAGGCAAGTCAAGGACTTGCTCTTTCCCTGTGGATCATTACGATTTGCATAATTTCGAGGCCAGCTCTTATCCTAAAAGGTGGGTCCATGTTGTTCAGATATTCATGGGCCTTGAATGGTGTCTCTGATGTGGACATATATAAAGGTCTGAGCTGTACCCAGATTTCTCAACAAGACAAATACACAAACTTTAAATTGATGTACGAAGTAAGATCTAGAGGAGAAGTGAACTCCAGGAAGAATATAATCATCATCCATGGAATCATTTCTTCCTCTCCTTCATAGGAAATATGCCTTTTGTTTGTAGTCTGGTGTTGGCTATCACATTCTCTGAGCTGGTCCAATTCCAGTTCTTTCCTCTCTCTCGATGACGTATGATCTTAGAAGACTATTTAAAATTGTTTTACAAACCAGTGATTCAACTCAGTAAGGGAATGGTTCAGAATCAGTGTAGCCTCATATGCTTTAGTAGTGTATCCTCTGGTGTGTAGCACAGCGAGAGGTGTTTAGGAAAACCACTCTAAAGGGATGCCTCACATTCCACTTCAAAAACATACCTAACCAAGCTACCAGAATATTACGTTTCATATTCTTCCAGTATAATTTTTTCTTCCTCAAAAGAAGATAAATGCATCTTAAATTCTGCTTTCTATTTAAAGATATATACAGGTATATTCAGTAAGAAAATGATTGTGCCAAAATACAGGGGAAAAAAAAAGAAACATTACATTTACATCTAGAACAAGTTTTACCACATTCTGGAGCTTTTAACACAATAATAAATTTCCCATTCATAAAAAAAGGTCTTAAAAAAATTTTTTAAGAGAATATAACTAGAAATTAATCTTACTTAAACCTTGATATAGAAAAAGCATTTTTAAAGAGTCTAATTATATGAACATGTATTTATGGGCTTTCATATGTAACCCTAACCAGTGGAAGCTATGTGGAGAGTAACTTCATATGCAAACACTTTTGATGGCAGTCCAGTGAGGTGGGTTTTCTAAGAAAGGTCTTCATTTGATTTTAGAATCTTTACTTTCAGTAGCACTTTAACTTTCTCATCTATAAACCTAAAGAGTAGGTAAAATGCTGTATTGTACTTCTCATCTTCAAAATTCTAGGGATTTCAAGAAATAAAACCAAAAGCCATAAAAGTTTCCATAAGGACAGAAGGAGATTTTGCAATGAACCATCCTGAGTTCATCTCCCTAATATTAAGTTGTGACTCCCACAGCAATTTGTCCATATTGTTTTATTTTATGTCCATCTTGGGATATCATTATTTATGGGCTCGCCTTACTTCCTCTCCTAGACTGCAGGTAAACAGTGATATAAAATATGACTTTATAAGCCTGTCCATTATAGGCATTCGATACCCATGTCTCTGCTGGATGGTTTCCTTCCACACACTGTTCTTGTGTGGCTTATAGAAATCTTACAGGAGTGAGTGTCAGTGTTTTATTTTAAAGTTCCTATAGGCCATTGTGTCCTTATTTTGGCAAAAATTTCCGAATAGCTGTTATAAAGAGAGTACTGTGCTAGACTCTGGAGGATCCCAAAAATTCCATCTCCCACCCCAGGGAGTTTATAACTCTGTAAGGCAGTAGCCCATGAACACCATGCAAGTGAGAGCTGTCAATGTCAGGGGGCTTGGTGATGCCTCATGGTAGCCAGTGTTCAGTAAATGACAGCTGGTCTCTCCACTGGCTACACATACAACTTCTAATGTTATTATTTTGTATTATTTGTAGAATCCAAAATAATTAAGAGGGAAAAGAACATGAAAAAGGAGAATCAATGGCATCCAATAATAATTAGTGTTTCCAATGGAACTGTGCTATAAGCGTCAGAACTTAGTGGAAACTGGCTGATGATGCTTTGAAGAATATGTGGTGTCTCTTCACAGAGGAGCCTGGGGCCTGTACAGCTTCTGAGACGGTGTACACAGTGATTCCTGGAAGAGCAATGATAGCATCACTTAGGAATTTGTTAGAAATTCAGGTCTGTTTGGGTCAGATCAGAACAGGGCTTGACTCCAACAGTCTGTGTCCTCTGACTGCTGCTGTGGTGTGTCACAGTGTGAAAACTGCTACCAGTTTTCCAAGCATATCAGTAGAGATGCAGAGAAGGTACTTGGGAGGAGGATGTTTCGGCCTAATGTCCAAAAACAAGAAAATATTGAAAGGAGAGGAGTTGCAGAATCCTCACTCTCATGGCACTGGCAGCCTATCGAGGAAACAAGTCATCCCTCCAAGAACTCCATCAGGTCTCTGATATGTACTACAAAGGCCAAGTGCAGGGGCTGGCATGGACTTTACCAAGAAGAGCAGAGGGTGCCTAGGGTGCAGCTAAGACTCACTGAGGAAGGAGTTTGGGTAGAGTTTCTCTTTTCATGCTATATAAGTGTCAGTAGAGTGTTAGGAGCTGCTTATGAAGTGTTCTGTAGAGTTGTTTGTCCCTGTACCCATGTGGGAATTAGCAGCCATATCCTCTGTGACTTCTCTTAAGCCAATTCAGTACTTGAAATACCATATATGATATACACAAATAAGAGTATGTGCAGTGTTTTTTGTTTTGTATTGTTTTGTGGTGCTGGGGATTAAACCCAGGGCCTTGCACATGCGAGGCAAGCACTCTACCAACTGAGCTAAAAGGGGAGGGAGGACATGGGGGCAGGAAAGACGGTAGAATGAGATGGATATCATCGCCCTAGGTTCGTGTATGACTGCACATATGGTGTGACTCTACATCATGTACAACCAGAGAAATGAAAAGTTATGCTCCATGTGTGTACAATGAATCAAAATGCATTCTTCTGTCATGTATACATAAGTAGAGTAAATTTTAAAAAATAATTTTTTAAATTGTGAAAATTTGGCAAATATATTTCTTCAGACTGGATACTTTTAACCAACTTCTGATCCCATTCAATATAATGTTGGTGTCTAAAAAAATTAAAAACATAAACAATGAAAAAAGAGTATATGTGTATATGGAAATTACTCCTTGACAACTCTGACACTCTGCATGCTATTTGCTTTGTGCCTTTGAGAGACACCAAGGATTTGATGCCAACTCTTTACCAGGTACCACGCAGGGTCCTTGACACACAACACCTACTTTAGCTGTAACAACTCTTCAGGTTCTAATTGTTCCCCCCACTGTGGTAAGCACATGATTCAGCAAGATGAAGTCACTTGCCCCAGGCTACAGAGCTCCAAAGTGACAGAGCCAGCTCCCGTGTGGCCCTCAGCCACTACAAGAGGAAATCTTGGGCTTGAGTATATTTCTAATTAAAAGTATATGCACAAAAGGGAAGTTCTACCTTGTAAAGTTTTACTTTATTCTGACTTGCATTTTACCTTAGAGGCCTGTAGATTTTTCATGACTCAAAGCATAAGATACCAGGTGCCGTATTTCATGGGGATTGAAGCAACTTTCAAAATGCCATATGGACATTGAGAGAAGCTATGAATTCCAACGACCATGGACAGAAGAATTTGAGCAACCCTGAAAATAAGTCAAATAAGGACATTGATGCAGGGGGGATATTCATAGATGATTGGGCATATTTAAGAGAGGCAGCATTTGAGAACAAGGTGGTATCTCCCCTTTGGCACTCAACTAGTCCTACATCTTTCTTTCCAGGTGCCAAATTCTTCCTATTATTAGGATGTGCTCTTTGTTTCCACATACTTCTTCTGGTGGCCAACTCTTCTGTGCCAACTGTTTTGTGGCATTTTCTCCATTTAAATACCCTCAACGTCAGTGCCATCTTATTGTTAAATAATATTAATAAAGACAGAAAAAAAATGCTGTTATGTGTTTGATTCCAGTTCTTCCTATTAGGAATCATGTCTGCCTCACATTTATCTGAAAACTGCACTAGTATCTGAAGTGACTCCAAGCTATCACATGAAGCCACCAGAAAGATATTTGACCAGAAAACATGAATAATTTTGATTTAGGCTGAGAAGAAGATTTGATTAGGTTAACAGTAGCAGAAATATTTCCTAAATTTGTGCCTCCTATAAACATAGTCCACTAAAAAACTAAGATACCAGTGAGAATTAGTATGTTTTAAAATAACTAAAAGCCATTGTCTATTGGGGATTCAAAAAGCAATTTACATTCAACCTTCCCAACACTAAATAGCTTTAGTGAAAACACTGCTTTTATTCACTTTCTTTAAATATACAGGTTATTAATACATTTTCAAATTAGAAGTTCGGAAGTGTTCATACCCTTCTAACTAAGAGTCAATAGTCCATCTCCACCTGCAAGAGTGACTTGATGCATTCATTTTACTACAATGAGAGTGTCCTTTAGAAAGCCATTAAAACATAGCTTTAAAATTAACATCATGACCCTGCAAGGAAATATTAAATGGGTTGAAAACTAATGGTCTTGAAAAGGAAGGCCCTGCTTTTAGAATACAGCTTTAAAAGATAAAAGGTGGAAGAAAGAAGAAAAAAGAGCCACTAATGAATAATTATTTTAATGAGCCTCTGGTCCCAGAGCTGCTTATGTTCACTTGCATTAATGCTAAGGAATGCTAGATGGTGTGAACACATTAAAATTTTCATTTTAGGACTTTTTTGTTCACAAAGCAATGCCATATCCCAACTTCTTCCATGAAGCACCTCTTTAGCAACTGACTTTCTTATCAAAACACTAGTTCTGTCCAGGAGGTCCTTCCAACCACTGCCTGGGAACTTCCTAAAGCATTAGCAGGACCACAGATCTGCTTCAAAGTCCCTGGTAGCTCGGGAGCCTGGCCCAATGGCTCAAGTTCTCTCTGCATAGAAGGCATTTTAGCAAAGTAGTAAATGCTAAAGTTGCCAGTGTGTAATGCTGAGCACAAATGTAATCTGGGGACAACTCTGTAGCTTTCCCATGCCGCCAAGTCCTAGTGTGTTCAATAAGAAAAGCATGGTGTGATTACATTACAGTGAGTTGCTTTGAGGAGCAAATGAAATCATCTAGGCAAAAAATGCTCAGTACAAAGCTTTTCTTAATAAAAAGAAAAAGGTAGCCATCGCAGTGGCACATGCCTGTAATCTCAGTGACTTGGGACCCTGAGGCAGGAGGATTGAAAGTTCAAAGCCAGCCTCAGCAACTTAGCAAGTCCCTAAGCAACTTAGTGAGAAACTGTCTCAAATAAAACATAAAGGGTTGGGGATGTGGCTCAATGGTTAAGTGCCCCTGGGTTCAATCCCTGGTACTGAAAAGAAACAGGTAGCTCACCAGGTTAAAAAAAAAAAAAAAAATTCAGTATGGTTCACAAGGTCCACCCAGAATTAGTTCCAGTCTGCTATGGAAGGGTTTTTTTGCATCTATCTTTCTACCTCTTGCCACTTCCTTAATATTCTGGCCTGGGAGCATCTTAAACTTGAGGGCTTTTTGAAACACAGATGGCCAAATCTCACACCCAGAGTTTGTGACTTACTATGAGTGGGAGTGGGGCTCAGAAGTTTGTGTTTCCAGAAAGGTCCCAAGTGCTGCTGCTGGTCCATGGATCACACTTTGAGAACCACTGGTCCAATTCACCCTTTTTAAAATAATGCACTCTGCCTTCTCTCAGAAATTTGATACTAAGGCTCAATCACAATGCATCAAGTGAGCTACTGCTGATTCCTTAAGGCAGAATACACTGCTCTGTGCTTTGTATTCCTATAGTTGTTAATTTCCTTCACTTTGTAGCAGGAATCACCAGGCATTGTAATTGTCCAGCTTGTTTGCTGAGTGTTCATCTGCCCAGCTGGACAGTGTTCTTCCTGTGACCATTGTCACATTCATCCTTGTAATCCTGAAGTAATGTGTTCTGCCTGGCACAAAATAGCTGCTAAAGAAACTCTTTGTGAAGAAATGAGCAACAAATACACACTCCATGCCCTGGCCTTGCAAGCATAGCTTCCTCTTTCAGAAATGCAGTTATTTAGTAGCTCTGACAGGCCCTGGTCTGTTCTTCAAGAGTCTTTGCTAGTATTTTTTAAGTCAAGGGCTTTCCCTACTTGCTAGAATAGGCACCTCGCTACTCAATTTTTCCCTTTCCATTTGACTTTGAATTTTTTAGGGCTGTAACTGTGCCATATTTATCTCAGTGCCCCAGAACCTAGTAAAATGACTGGAACTTAGGAGACTCTTGGGAAATGTGTGTGGCTGCTGAGTGAGCTTGATAGAGGCCAGGTCAGGCTGGTCTGGGAAGCTGACTGAATTTATTGCTGGTATTTCTGGCTGTCCACTCCTTCCCTAGGTTTCTTCCAAAATACCTCCAAGAGTTCCAATTCTTACTTCCTTCGTAGACCATATGAGAGACAGAGAATGCAATTAGAAAGCCATAACCATAGCCCAAGCAAGATATGATGAAACCTTACACTAAGCTACAGTTCGTGATCAAGGGGGAGAGGCCTATTGGGAGACAAATCATGGAGGAAGTGAGCCTCTAAATTGACCAACTTATTGATCCTCAGGCTCTGGACTGTAAATGACCTGTGTTTGAAATCTAGCTTCTCCACTGATCTTGTTCTTAAGCTTTTACAGCCTTGGTTTCCCTGTCAAATGAGAATAATAAATTATTAGAGGTATTAAATGAGATGATGCCTATAACTTGCTCAGTACAGTACTTGGAACCTAGAAAATGTGCAGGAAAATAGAGTCCTAAAGATTGTTCTTTGCAACTGGCAGTGTGTAATACGCTAAGATTGTGTCATGAGTGCAAAAGGTACGCTTCTTTGTTCCTCTATCCATGAAATATTTAGAAAATAGCTAGAGCAGAAGAACTACCCACACATGCAGAGGCTTTAATTGTATGTTGTCTGAAATTCATGCCAAGGAGGTTATCCAGTGCAGGTTTTTACGGGGTTAGAGTTCATGAAAGGCAGTGATCAGGACTGAGGTGCTTGAGGAGCAGTCATACTCCTTATTTCTGTAGTAATTGGGGAATTGAGGTAAAAAGAGCTAGTTGAGACATGGCACATTAAAGAAAGGCTTTAGGACCTTAGAATTTTATTACATATAGAATTCCATGTTGCTCTTTGAACAATCTATTCCCTGTTTATGAGAAAGAGCTCCCAGGTACCCTGCAACTGAAGAAAGAGAGGCAGATATACCTAGAATTGCACCCTGTCCAATTTATTGGGAGACGTATTGACTAAAGTGTGATCCTGGGTGGCATCAAGGCCAAGTAGATGCCCACAACTGGGGTCATAAAGGTTTGTGTATGTTGGTTAGGGCAAAAGTGACTTCATCCAAGTCTAAACGTACTTGGTTTATCTAAGATAATATCTGGGTCAGGCACATTCCTGGCACTGGGGCCTGTTTGTAAAGCTCCACATATCAACTGTGTTTGCAGGGAAACCAACTAGGCTTACTCTGGAGTAATGACGGTGGTCATATTCCAACATGGCTCTAGTCCTGAGTGTATTTTTGTATGTTGCTAGAGGTATTTATCTTATAATAAAGTAAGAGCATAAATTCAATTAAGTGGCTTCAGTACAAATAATAATTTACTGATTGGAACTCAGTGTACAGATAGTAACACCATGGAAACAATGACACTAAAATTTCTAATGGTTTTAGGTAGACACAAAAATCTAGACCAAGTGTGTGTACTTTTATAAACTGCAGATGGTATTGTGAATGAAGAGATTTCCTAAGTGTCTCAGTTTGGATGCACAAAAATAATAGCAGCTAACACACAGAGTGCTGATTGCATGTCGGGCCAGTTCTAAGTACTTTCATACTGGTTGAGCCTTACAATCTTCAAACAACAGCATGAGTTAGGTTCTATGAGGATCCTTGAATTATGGATAGGGTAACTGAGGCAAATGGAGATTGGATCATTCTCTGAAGATCCTACAGGACATGGAGTTACATTGGCTGCCAAGTCTGTGCTGTCAATCTTCAATCACAACCTAAAGTCTAACAGCTCCTGTTTCATAGAAGCTCTGCTTTTACCTGCCAGTACCAGGTGAGCCAGGATGGTCCACTCCCAGGCCCAGTGGTCCCCAGCAATACACTGACTCCCTCCACCACTGTGTGGACAGTGATGGGGACTTAGGACATTCTCACCGGTATCTGTGGTGTTTTCACTTTTGCCCTTCTTAGGATCCTACACATCCCAAATGCTAGCCCATCCTCTTATTTACTCAGATGCATCGATTTGTCACTTGAAATGATCTTTTAATTGATTCTTTTCCTCTGCCTTCTTTCCCGGGCTTTGTAGCAAATGTTAAATGCTGTTTAAAAAATGTTTTCTTCCCATGGAATAGGTTAGCTAGTGTGCTGATGAGCTGCAGCATTTTGAACTTCTCACTTGATAACTGACAGCCAGTAATTAAGCATAACTTGAACTCTGACCACATCTGCATGTAGTTTTGTAGGCTGTCACCAAATTTCCGTTGAATATTTTATGTGGAAATGGCATACAACAAAATGCTTCCTGGCTTTGCAATCTCTCATCATGATTAGGTTAAACCATTCTATGATGGGTTGGAGACCTGGAAATGCTCTTACCGTGTTACACACATTTTTATTTCTTCTGGAAAACAAAGTTTCCATATAATGCATTAATTACTTATTTCCCTTAGGGATGCAGAGTCTCAAATCAGGGAATAGAAGGTGCAGAGAATGGCATTTATTGAAGGACCTACGATGTTCCAGGACTTGGGCAAATTGTTTCCTGTCATTTGAACTTGGTGATAGATTTGCTACCTGAGCAGATTGACACTTCTAATTGAGGGCCCGTGTCCTAATCCCTTTAATGGAGCCTAGAGCTCTGACTTGAGGATTTGTCTCGGATACCGCTGGGACGCCTAGGCCACAATCTCTCCTAGCCTCTACTATGAAGAAGGTTTACAGGCCAACTAGCTCTTTCCTTAGGGAACCCTCATCCTAGTTACAAGATTGCAGAGCTAGCACAAATCAATAGCATTTCAGAGCTCTCAACCAATAGAGAAATAAAAAGAAGATGAGGAATTTGAGATCAAAAAGATCCCATTTTTACTAATAAAACTAATATTAGCAAATGAAAATTATCTGATAGGTGGAGATAGAACTACACCCCCATGGAAATGCCTCAGGTAGAGGAAGTATTAAACTTCTTTCTGCATACTTTAATTTTAGTTTTTGTTGTTGTTCCTGCTGCTGTTTTCTTTTATATATTTTTAAGTGATATAGAACTTATAAAGTGAAAAATCTTTTGTGCATAGATAAAATATTAGATATGTACACACCTTTGTGTAACAATGTAGATTTAGCCACTTTCCAGCATCCCAGAAGGCTCACTCTAGAAGGTAAACCCTATTCATACCTCTATCACAAAGCATGTGTTTTGGACAGATTCTTTCAAGTGTTGAGAGTTAGAGGAAGAGTAGGGTTTGGGTATCTTGTGAAGAGCTTGGGAAAGAGGCAGAAATGGAGAGTCACTGGGCTATGACAAGTAATTTTTCCTTTAAAATTTTCTAAGCAAATAAAGTCTTTCTTCCATCCTCTGGGAAGAAAGGAGAGAGGTGTCAAGGATGACCAGGCATGTTATGCTAATAGATCACTCTTCCCTTGGGAGAGGCAAAATCAGGAATGGGAAAAAGTTCTTTCCCCACCTGCATGAGGTATGTGATCCCTTGGGTAGTAGACAAGGGTAAATAGCAAGAGTCACAGAATATCATAGACTTACCATGGCGTCTTCCAGGAATATCAGTTTTACTCAGCAAGTTGGGGGAAACTATTATTTTAATAGTAACACAAATATGGAGATATTTATGGAATAGAATATAAAATTCACATGAATTTTTAAAGTAAAACATATTCCTTTCAATCTCTTTCAGGCTTGCTGTGGGCTAAGCCCCCAGGCCCCTTAGGGGTATATGTTCACTCCTCCCTGGCTGGGGTAACTTCAGTGGAAAGACTCTGGGAGCTCCCCTAGGACACACATGTCACACAACACCTTTATTAAAGCATCACTGTGGACTTGCCAATGTTGGCAGATTGAGGAGCAAGGAGGAGTGGGGAACAGATTTGAAGGGACAGTTATTAGAGAGGCATGTGGCCTGGGGGGCGGGGCACATGGCATAAGGTCAGTCTAGCAGGGTCACCAATGGGCAGGAGAGAGGGAGAGAGAAGGATAGAGAGACTGTGAACACCTATAGCACAGAGTGGCTAAAACAAAGTGGATGAGGAAGTCCTGGAGGCCATCTTGAGACAGGTACTCTTGCTCATCTCCTGCCTTCAGGATCCAGGGAGCCATGTCATATGGTCCTGTCCAGACCTGTCAGTGACACTCAGCATGAGGTATCTGCCCTGGGATTTGGTTCATAGAGAGGACATGCCCACTCCTGTCTCTGGCAGTTTATATTTACCCAACCAGTCACATGACCACTGCTGGTCAATCACATGATCATCCAAGGAAAAAGAGTTTCCTCTTTCTCTTTTCATCTTACTACTCCATTTTAGGCTTTCATCTTCCCTCTCTCATTCTCCCTCTCTTTTCTTTTTTCCTATCATCTTGGTGACATCACTTTCTGTAATGAATTTTGATTTTTGATACGTGTGTGTAAAATCCAATAAAGGACCAGATAGGGTAGTATTAAATCCCAATCCTATCAAGCAGACCTTGCCTGCAAAAGTTGAGATGCACAGATTTGTGGAATCCAGGTAGATTGAAAAGGTAAATGGCTGTAGGGGTTAATTACAGGCAATGCTGGGGATTGTGATAAACTTGAGCATGGGTGTCTTGTGTAAGGACATTCAAAGAAGCAGAAGAACCAGTCGATTAGTCAAATCTAGTCAATCAGCTAGATTTGATCTCGGAACTGCAGTTTCATATCTCTGTCATACTGCATAGACCCAACTTTCTCCCTATAATTTCAGTATATGAATTTGTCACTTAATTCCCCTAATATTCCACCAGAAAGTACTATTATTCTCATTTAAAAAAAAGTAGAAGCCCAGAAATTAAGTAGTTTTCTTAAGGCCTCAAACTAGTAAAAGTTAGCAATAAATTTGACTTAATGAAGTTTTTAAGATTTTTTAAAATTTTCTTTTTTCTGCTTCTTTTTATTCAATTATTTATTCATTTATTTTTACTGTGACATCCATGTCAGAGATTCCAAAGCCTCTAATGGGTATTCACAACAAACCTCAAAGGAGGAAAGCTATGATCCTCCAAAGAAATGTGGTTTGCTGAGTACTTACCCATAGAATGGTTATCAAACGTAATGGTGCTATTTAACAAAATACAGTGACAACTTTGCTATTTTAAATAACATCTTTCAAACTAAACAATAACGGCAAAGCTGGGACTCTTGAAAGTCAAAAGAAGAAATGGTTATTGATTTGGAAAAAAATAATTGGTTTAACAGCAAAAACATTTTAATATGAAACTTAAAAAAGAAACTGTCAGTTGATTTGGTCAAAGACTCATTAATAGCCAGCTATTGGACAGCTTTTTCACTAACTATTATCTTGGTGACATCACTTTATAAAATGAATTTTGATTTTTGTTGGCATGTGTGTATAAAATCCAATAAAACTTTGAAAGGATAAAAGATAAAAATTAGTGGAAGTGATTGGCTTCTCTAACTCTGTGATTGTTCAGAGCATGCATTATGAGCTGTGGATTTTTACAACATAGACTATTACAGCCCAGTTCTTGTTTTATTTTTAGGAGAGGTTGGTCATGAATGTTGATTGCATTCAGCAAGTGGATGCTTTACAAAATGCCGGGCAAAGTGGCATGAGACCCTGAGCCTGGCCTGTTTCATTTTTCCTATTTTTTAAATTTACAAGTCAGAGACCTACCATTATTCAGCTTCCTCTGACTCGTTTTCCCTGCTGTTTTATTGGACAAACATAGATCTCGTTGGCTAGAACCATCTCCATCTTGGCTGAAGAAATTAGTATCTTAGTACATATTTTCCCTCCTGCTTCTAGGCTTAGGGTAGCTAGAATTTAAGCATAATGCTATAACTGGAATAGCCACTGTGGTCTCAGTAATGATTTTAAAACACCCACACAAAAAATTACTTCTCTCCTGAATGGAAGTCACAGAGGAAACATTGCTGTAGCCTCACACTTGCGAACAATTCCATTGTTAACGATGGTATATTAAGCCGGTCGCCTTATTCATTAATACAACATACAGTAGAGTGCATTTTCAAGTGTGTGCAGTGAATTGCATACACAGTGCACATTATTGTCATCAGAACTGTGCTGAGGGAATATAGCTAAAACTGTTTAGAGGCACCCCATAATAGTTGCCAGTAATTGTTTCAAAATTGGTTTTCTGGGGTTTAGAGCTCTGTTTTTATTATTGTTGTTATTTATTAATCTCATTCTATGACTGTCACAACTCATCTTGGTTTTGCTAGCACTTTCAAAGCAGCAAAACTATATGATTTTATTTCATCAAATAATTTCTGTACTAAAAGTCATGTTTAAAGAAATTGAACCCTCAAAGATTTTAAATGATGAACAGAATTCTTCAAAAAGTAGGACCACTGAGAGCAGGTGTTCGCCAATAAATAGAAAATTTTGTCTAGATTGTCAGACTTTCTTCTTTCCTTCCTTCCTTCCTTCTTCCTCTTTCTATATTTTTGGTTCTTCCGTTTTGAGGGAACAAATGGTATGGATTTTGACAGTTCTTGCAGAACTAGACAGTGATCTTGGTTATTTATATTGGCTTATTGAGAATAGTGAGAGAGCAGGATAATGAAGTGAATTTCATTTCCAGTAGTATTTTATTTTATTTTTTTAATTTTTTTTTTTGTTTAGTTGTAGATGGACACAATGTCTTTATTTTACTGTTTTGTATGCGGTGCTGAGGGTCGAACCCAGGGCCCCACGCATGGGAGGCAAGCACTCTACCGCTGAGCTACATTCCCAGCCCTCCAGTAGTATTTTAATACATAAGGACTTTCATTTTTAATGGGACAGGTGATAAAATAGCTAACAACTTCCTATCCCACCCCACTCATTAATATATCACACAAATATACACAACTTTGCTAAGCCCTATATGTAATAAGGAAGGGAGCTTTTCCTTTATATAGATGTATTGTTTTAAATGTTATATGAGTTATTCTTTTGTTTCTGTTTAATAAACTTGCAAGTAGTCAAACGCAAAATGCAAATAAATGTTAACTCTTTACATTTACTCTTTATCTGCATTCCAATTGAACTGGGCTATTAGTTATTTCCTTGAGGTCTGAACCTTACTAGCTGAACTAGTCAAAAATTTGCTACCGGGCTGGGATTATGGCTCAGCAGTGGAGCGCTTGCCTCGTGTGGGTGAGGCACTGAGTTCCAATACTCAGCATCACATAAAAAAATAAATACATAAAATAAAGATATTGTGTCCATCTACAACTAAAAAAATATTTAAAAAAACATTTTGCTAACAATACTTTAGTCCCCATCTTGGGTCCACTTTGCAGTTCCAAGTCCATACCAGGCATTGGTGCCAAAAGAATGAACGAGATGTCATGGAAATGCAAGAAGGCTAGTTGTGCTCAAAGCACTGGGAGCAAAACCAAGAGAACCAAGTGTTCAGAACTCTCAAGGCTACGCACACTGTCATGCCCTCTCATTTGCCCTTTGCTGCTTACACTCCTCCAGATTTCTCTCCATACCACCCTTTGGGATGGAACTCATTAGAATATGTGTTGCCCTGCCTCTCTGCCACCCTCATTTCTGTACTCCTTTATTCCTTGTCGCATCATTAGAACAGAAATGACTAAGATGACCACAAGGGATACATGCTAAGTGCAGCCTCAAAAGGGTCCTTTCTTCTGCCATTTGACCAAGCTCCATTGTGGTTCTGGGCTCACCCCAATCTCATGGTAGGGCAGAAGCTCTCTGCTTCATATTGAATCTTTTATCCTGAATTAAAGGGATATTTCCCTGGGTGTTCTAGTCTATTTGAGCTGCTACAATGAAACACAGTAGCCCTCATAGTTCTGAAGCCTGGAAAATCCAAGATGGAAGTGCAGGCAGAATGGGTTCTTGGCATAGAGCTGGCCTCTTTCTTGCTGTATCCTCATGTACCTCAATTAATCTGTTCTTGAGAGCCTTACCACCATGACCTCACATAGTCCTAGTTACCTCCCAGGGGTCCCGTATCCAAATACAATCTTATTATAAGTTAAGTCTTCAACAGAGGAATCTGTGGAGTGGGCAATCCAATCCATAACTCTGAGCTCCTCTTTGTCTTAACTAACCTTGATCTCTTTCCCTTAATTTCAACATCACTTAATATTTTTATTAAGACTGGGCTTAAAAACATTAGCATGTGTTTAAAGGAAATCTTATATCAGCCCTATGAATAGAAGACTAGCATTGCTTGCCCTAAGTAAAAGGAAAATGCAAAATATGAACCTATGGGGGAAAAAAAAGATGAATGAACCTCTTCCCAGTTTTGGGGAAACATTAGTGAAGAAATGAAACATGTGCAGGTTCTAAATTCAGGGCTCTCCTCATGTGTCCCCCATGCTCCATTGCTGATATAGGCAGAAATTTGGGCTTGAGCCGAGAGTTTTCTATATGACTCTTACTAACAACCTTAATAAAGTTGAGAATATATCAATAGGAGAAATGAGGAGAAATTGCAGTTCTTATTAATTCCATCATTTTTCCTTGCTGAGCCCAGATTTAGAGTTGTGCATAATATATATTTGTTTCTTGATGTGAGCTGTACTGGCTACTGGCTTGTTAACTTTAATTGGTGGAACTGTGATCATTTAGGCTATTAACAGAAACTAGTCATGTGTTTTCAAAGAAACTGGTATAAATTAGAATCTTTCATTAAAAACCAATCAGCCATTTTCACATTTCAAAATTTGATGCCGTTGCTTTCTTGATGGGGTAGCAAACTGACCAGAAAATTCATCTAATCCATTTTCTAAGGGTAAGAGTCAGGAAAATAAAAATCTATCTCTATTAATGGTTTAAAATATTTATATTATTAATTCTGGCATAACTGGTTCAAGAGTAAGATTAGGAAGTGATTTAGCCAATGTTGCTTGAAAGTTAGACACTGGAAGCTGCAGAAGCGTCTGCCTCATTACTGTCTGTTCAAATCTCTAATGTTTGCTTTCAAAGAAAACAATCAAACAAGTGTTTGATTCTTTTCTAAAAAGAATTCTTTTTTTCTAAAAAGAATCAAACAAATGTTTACCTAAAAGGAATCAAAGAGGTATCTGGCATAGGTAAAATGGCCCATCTTTCTTTTTTAAGAGCAAGCTATACTACTGAAAATGTAATGGAAGGCATTTCATGAACATTTTAAGAATGGACTCAGAGCAAGTTTCTTAAGGAGGCCCAGAAACAACCCAGAAATAGAGAACAGACAGGGAATTCTGGGACTCTGTGGACCTAACAGGCCACTTAACTTTGTAAAAGGCAGCACGATTGGTTGTATGAATATTGAAATGGAAGAGGATCAATATCTCAGATTTTAAATCTGCTCTGCTATTTAGAAACAGATTTTGGGCAAGGCGTTGAACTTCTCAGCCTCAGTTTTTCACCTGTAGAAGGGGTATGATTGATGCCAGCTGGTTCAGGATTGAACATGGTTGCCTGGAAGACACAGGCTTTACGTGGCTGTTTGAATACCATTGTTAGTTGACCCGCTAATATTAGGGCTAGTTATCATCACTCCATTTGGCTCTGCTCCCTCAGGGAGGTAGTACAGTAGTATCGAGTGAGACCCAGATGATGAAAAGCCCAAGTGTCACATTCTTGCTATATCTTAAAGCAGTACCAAGTAGGAGTCAGTGCACAGGTCCAGGACAAGAACTATACCTCCATGGCCAGGATGCTGTAATCCATTTTGCATCTGTATTTTCCTTTCTCCATGTCTGCTTCTTGCAGCTGGCTTCTACTACTGAAGTTTCAACATTTCTTCCACTGAACCACAGGGGAAGGTGACAAGAATTAATACAAGTAATTTTCCTATCCTACATATTTTAGAAAGAAGCCTCCATGGAAAACATTTTGTATGTGTGAAAATCTGTTGTTTTATGATCCATAGTCACTCAAATTGTGTAACACATAGATACATAGATTCACATTTTGGGCATTAATCCAAAGGTCAAGAAGAGCTTAGAACATAAAGTTCCAAACCTCCAACAAATTCATAATTCTCTGACATAGCCCTTTCTTGTTTACCTGTAATGATCTAGATAAAGTAAATGTTAGGAGACACATCTATTTTAATATTCTAAATTCTTTTCCCTGAACAAAGCCACTTATCAAGTAATGATTTGTTATTTGTCATATAGAAAATTTTATTATGATGTTCTGTACCATTCATCTATGTATAATTTATCACACCTATACTCCACAAAAGGCTTAATGCAATAAATGAAATGAAAATATACCAGAAAATATAAAGATTAAAAAAAATTTTCAGAGCCGGGCGCAGTGGCGCAAGCCTGTAATCCCAGCACTTAGGGAGGCTGAGACAGGAGAATCGCGAGTTCAAAACGAGCCTCAGCAACGGCGAGGCACTAAGCAACTCAGTGAGACCTTGTCTCTACATGAAACACAAAATAGGGCTGGGGATGTGGCTCAGTGGTCAAGTGCCCCTGAGTTCAATCTCCAGTACCAAAAAAAAAAAAAATTTGTTTTCAGGACTAGGAAAATGTAAATAAGAGGAAAAAGTTTAATAGCAAGTGCTCTAATGATTTCAGATGCACCACTCCCAACTTTCATGACAATTGATTCCGTGTAATTGTTACTGACTGCAGAGGAAGAAGCCAGGCACTCACACAGGTATTTCTATAGTTCTTCTTGCACCAGCCTCATGGAAAGAATTTTACTCTATCTTGTGTGCACATGCTGAGATTTCCCCTTTAATAGAAATGGAGTAATTTGCCTAAAGTTGCTCAGCTGAAAAGTGGCAAAATTCTAATTTGAACACAATCCTAATTCCAGAGCTGAGTTTGGCTTTTGACACACTGTTATCATCTGGCTGCTTCTTCCCTCCTCAGCTACTTTCTGCCTCTCATAGTCATGGTTTTCTTACATGGCCTGATAATTCTTTCTGTTCTTAGAAGCTGGGACTAATTATTGCATCTTAATAAAATCTCAGATTTCTCCTGAGACTCATATAATGCTAAATTGGGGTTTTTTTGAAGGCTATTTAGAAGGATTGTCATCAAACAAATACCTTTGTGTGGACGCCTCTGTAGGGTAGGGGTGATATGTGCATGGTGACAGAACTATTATGAGGCCACTGTAAATCAGAATGACCGTCCAGGCTCTGATTTCTGATTCCTTAAGAATCAAGTGGCTGAAGGTCAGAATGACACCAGATGGGAGGAAGATAGGCAGGCAGACAGACAGACATATACAAACAGGGAAGGGAAATTCCTATTAAAATGCATATCAACCAGGCTTGGTAGAGACTAATGATAGACAAAATTGTCCTGCAAGTTCTATCCTATGTTTACCTTTCAAGCCAGGTAAACTGGAGAGGACACCAGGGCAAGGCTGAGGAGTAGAATTGAGTGCAGTAGCTCAATCTGTGTTTACATGAGGGTATCTGTTCTGTCTGCTTTCTGCTCTCTTCAGTTTCTGAGTAATGCAGTTTTGTGAATTTTTCCATTGATTCAGACTGCTTTGGGAATTTGTATCAACCAGATTTTAGCCATGTCTAATGTGATCAGGAGGGAAGTGGGGCCATACACTGTGATTTGCCTCATGCATACGCAGCTCTATTTTTATTGTATATTAGTCAATGGAAATTAATTGCTAATTACCCAAACATTTCTATGATAATATTTCAAGCTCTCTTGTAGCAGATGTGGCCTAAACTATATTTGGAAGGGAGTAGATGGTATTATCTTTCTTGATGGGATTGATTGCACAGGGCTTTAACATTTTTTTCACCGTCTTTTATTTTAGAAAGAAAAATGGCTACCCTTCTTTTACCACATTTGTTAAATATTCATACTGACCAGGGTAATTATGCACTGACTATATTAGCAAACATATAACTCTGTCAATGTGAAGAAGCTGGTAAATTAAATTAAACAGGTTGTGGATAATATATGCAGTTATATGCTGGTGTAGACATATAGATTGTTTAAATAACCATCACCACATTTCATTTGTAATCATTGGCCATGACAGACTTCTCTTATTTTGGGACTCTCATGCAGAATTATTCTTTTTTATTGCATTAAATGTCTGTCCTTCAATGTCTGAACATTGCTTTTTCATCTCCCCTTTATGAATGCTAATAATATACTGGGTAGAGCACTGGCTATTTTTAGGAATTCAGCATTTCCTTATATTTATACTGTGAACAAACTTGAGAGAGTTTAGCTCTGATTAAAACAGATAATTTTCTCTTTTTAAAAAAGAATAATGTGGGACTGATACATAGCGAGGACAAAAGGAATTTGATGGGCACAGTGTCAAAGCTTAATTGTGTCAATAATTATTTGTGTATTAGTGCCAAGTTTTTAATGAGGAGTAGTCACTTGTGTGTAATCATTATCAATGACAAGTAGTTAAAATATCTTCATGAAGTGGCAAACTCTGGGGGTAAAATAAAGCAGTATTAACACTGCCTACAATGCCTTATGTACTACCACTTTGAAAACCCACTAGTAGAATTAGTTTTAAAACACTGATAACCTGGAGCCTGGATTGTAGTTCAGTGGGAGAGTGCTTGATAACACGTGAGGCCCTAGGTTCAATCCTCAGTACCACATAAAAAAATAAATAAGTAGAATAAAGGTATTGTGTCCATCCACAACTAAAAATAAAAAAACAAAACAAAACACTGAAAACCAGGATGTTGCTATGTAAATATAGGTACACGTGCTTATATAAGGTTTTTCTGGGAAAATTTGTTTGTCCTTGGGGTTGCATTGCAGCCTTGTTAGGACATTTTAAGGGGAGGGAGTCTGGCCACCTCCGACCTATCACTCCTGCCCAGAGACCTAAACCTATCCAGGTAAGTCCTCATTTCTACATTAAGGTAATGGCTTTTCTTTTTCCCTATTTGTGCTTTCCAGTTCATTAAGATTCATCACCTGCCCAGGTGGCTTGCTCTCATCTTTTATCCAGAATTTTAAGCTAGCAAATCTGAGTGGCCCCCACTGCATGAAGTCCTATCAGGGAGGAGTGAGGAATTTTAAAGCATCTGTGGAAAAATCAAGTGTAAAATAGCCTAGATACCTACTTTCTCTCTGTAGTAGATAGCCTAAGCTTTAGTGATCACATGGAGGAAGTCTGGAAATCAGCCCCCATATGTATTGCCCACATGATCCATTTACTTGACATCATTGAAAACTTTGGTGTTGGCATCAGCTAGCATGCAGTTGTAAAACAGGGCAGTCCAAATCTGTGCATTCCTTCTGTGCTTACAGGCATGGAAACTCACTCTTATTTGCCAATGATCACAATGAAGCTTTGCTGCCGTGACCACAGATATGTATAATGCAGGCAATATCTATAAAATACTTTGCTTAGCAATAATCTCCACATAGAAACATAATTTATGGATTTTTCTAATTATGTTTGCCTTTACTCAGAAATCACAACTAATTGTAATGAGGACTACTGAAAAGTTTTCTCTACTTTCCTGCTGTTGTGTGGAATACCTGTATTTTACCTTATTTATTACTGTTTCATTTCATCTCATCCTGTCTTTGTGTGATGTTTCCTGGGAGTGGAAATTGGGTCTCATATATTGTGCAGTTGTAACAAAAAAATAAAAAGTAAAAACTTTTTTTTTTTTTTTTATGGTATCTTAGCAGTGAACTCTTTCCTGTATGAATATTCACTGAAGGGGGAAAAAACAACCACAATGAAGTGGTTGCTAGTAGCAGATTTTGAGTAGGCCTTAACCACTGAGTCGAAGTCTGGAGACTTGCTGACATTTTGAAAGTAGTTTTTAGAACAAAATGTCAGATGACGGGAGCTTTGTACATGCAAGAGTAACTTGTGCACAGCTGATGCCAACTAAGCCGATTCTTACAAAGCTGTGCAAGGATGGATGACCACTGAGCTTTTAAAGGAGCTAATTATATCCACATATATATTCAACACTTTGCATTTCGCACTCGCTTCGCCTCGCCTGGCTTATATAGGAGATGCAGTTGACCGACATCTCCATGGACCAATGACATGCGGGCAAGCCGCATTATTTTTAAAAGAGAGCCGTCGCTGAGGAGACGTGGTTACGTATTCAAACTTTGGACCAATGGCGTTGCGGCCCCTCTGTCATTGCTCAGCCAGGCAGCTGTGCTGCATTCACATTGAAATGAGGGGAATTTTAAAACCCAAGCAGCTGTATTATTCAGACTTAAAATAAGAGCTTAGTTTCCCCAAATGGGTGTGACGTAAACATCTCATTAAATATTTTTAATTTTGAAAAAAAAATATATTTTAAGTGGCAGTGGATCGTATTTGTGTGCAAGATCAAGGGAGGCGCCTTACTCCTTGGCGGCCTGGGATTGTGCTCCTACACTGTCACGGAACTGCGGAGTGACGCATCCTGCTTCAGCTGGCAGTGGGTCCCCCGCAACACTATGCGCACGTGCCTGCTGAGGTGTGACTGCAACGAGTGGGTGTCTCAAGGAAACCCAGGTGCTTTGTTCTGGTCCTTTTTCTTGACTTCAGTTTTATCCACTTTTCAGGGAGCTAAATAGAGAAGGGCAGACGTTTTCTTTTCTCTGTTGTTGATTAGGCCACAGCTTTCCACCCATAGCCTGCTCATAAATGATGATGACAGAAAGGACTTTTGTCTCAGTGCAAGGGTAGCCTGTGTGCCCTGTCATTGGTTAAGAAAGCTTTGCTTTGGGTATGCATTAGTATCCTGTGGCTGCTGTAACAACCTTAGTGGGTTAAAAATACGAATTTACTTTTCATCCTGTGCTGAAGGTTAGAAGTCTAAGATGTGTCTAATGGGACTAAGAGCAAAGTATCCACAGAGCTGTGTTCCTTCTGCAGGCTCCAGTGGAGAATCCTGGCCTTACCTCTCCAATTTCTACTGTTGCCTGTGTTCCTTGATTGAATGGCATCACTCTAGTCTCTGTTCCTGTCGCCTCATCACTTCTTTACTCTGGTCACACCTCCCTCTGCCCCTCTCTTAAGCACCCTTCTGAGACTGAGCCCAGTTAAGTAATATCTTCATTTCGAGATCCTTAATTTATTCAAATCTGCAAAGTCTCTTTTAGCATGTAAGGAAACATAGTCATATTCTTGAGGATTGGAGATGGACATCTTTGGGAGACCATTATTAGCCTACCACAGGTATGGACTTTGGAGACAAGTACATCTGGAAGTATAAATTCCAACCTTGCCAGTTGTTAGTTACCTATCCTTGGGAAAATTACTAAAACTCACAATTTCTTACTGATAAAATGGGATACTACTGCCAACCTCACAGATATATGTAAACCAACAGACTTCACATAGCAGGTGTTTGACAAATGGAATATCGCCCAGCCTCCAAGAAAGAAATACAGGACATTTCACAAGTCTGATCAGGACATATGTGTTAAGTTTTTGCTGCTGTGACCAACTGACCTGACTTGGAGGAGGATAAGTTTGTTTTGAGCTCAGGTTTTCAGAAATTCAATCCATGATTGGCTGACTCCACCATACCGGGCCCAAGGTGAGGCAGACTACCATGGCAGAATTGCAGAGCAGAGGAAAGCTGCTCACTGAATAACATTAGGGAGGCAGCAGAAAGACAGTAGACAGAGGGACAAGGGAAAAGGGGGACAAGATATAATTCCACAGGGTATATCCTCAGAGACCAGACATGCCCCACCTGCCTACAGTTACCACCCAGTTCAACAGTCCTTCCAAATGATTAATCCATTAAGTGAATTAGTCTGCTGTTTAAGTTGTCAGTTTAATTATTTCACCTCCTGAGTTAACATAGGAGCTTTTGGGGGACATCTCATACTCCAACCATAACACCAAGTTACTGGTCAGTAGAAAGTTCTAGGGTTTTATGTTTTCTTCATTCCGTGGGCTTCATAGTTAAAGAAGTACTGACACACACGCAGGCATTCTCCTCTTATTGATACTCTCATGACCAGGGGCACTGTCTCACTGCACCTGCCCTTACTAGGTCAAGTGTACCAGTGATTTTTGACAGATGCTTCCCATTGCACAGCTGCTTTGTGTCACACAATGCTGATGGGACTGAAATCCCATGATTGACCCTGCCCCCTGATGAGAACAATAGCCATTTGGATTTGGTTTGACCATCTTCTGGGAGGACGGTCCAAGTCCTCTTTCAGCGTGGCCGTGTGGACAATGGGCACCACTTGTACTCTTTACAGCCTGTTCACCTATTATGACAATGATGTCATGATTCACATTATTGCTCTCATTATTATTATTATTATCCAGTGACCTCTGATCTGGGGTGGAACTCCCTGTGACAGATGGGAGCTTCATTTATCGGACTGCTTTATGCAGCACAATCCCCCTGCCATTCTGAGTTTATATTGAGACGGGCTGCTTTTGGAACAAAGGCAGTCTGATCACAATTTGTCAGTGTACTTGGTAGCTATATATCACCAAAGCTCTCTGCCAGTCCTTCTGGGACCCAATTATTTATGGAGCCGACAATATGGGCTAACTTGTCTTGTTATGAATGCCATTATTACAATAAAAGCCTTGCTATCCTGGGCAAGGCAACGGCAGTTCCGGTTGGTCAAGAATTCCATTAACTAACAGGTACTTCACATAGCCCCAGGTGATCTCCTGGTGCCCCAGGTGAGTTGATGAGATCTGTGGGGAAAGTTCTATTTCAATATTCTTTTCTGTCCAGATTCGGGAGATCTGTTGATAACTTCAACTGCTGTGGCCTTGCTGTAATTCAGGTCTAGTCCTTAACGGTTAGGGAGCATTCCCAGTCTGCTATCGACAGAGGAGTTTACCGAGTACTTTGGGGAGTGGAAATGAAATGGAAGACTTGGCCTCTCCCTGTAAAGTGCATGTAATTGAATGAAGAGAACGATCCAACTCAAATCTATGCTTACCAACTCAGATGATAGAGGAATAAATATCGAGTCCAGCTTGACTGCCTCCAGCCTCAAAATGGACTTCAATGCCATTCCAGCGGGCACGGCACCTTCAATCCCGACATCCTTCACTAACCCTGTGTCACACTGATTTTAAATCAAATCCCTTATGTCTGCTTTTAAGATATCTCAAAAGCACACGGAAAGAAAGGAAACTAATTAAATCTAAAAGAAATTAAATTCTTGGGGAAAATGGTTCCATACTAGGAGGAGATGAGCAGAGAAATGAAACAATTATGATTTGATATGAAATATAGGGTTTTACTTTTAGGACACGAGATGGTACATATGTGACATTACAGAGAATGGAGGAGTTGGTCGCCAGTGATAGAGCATTTCAACGTGAGTTTTCTGACATGCTGGCTCAGCAAGGTCTTATGGTATCAGATAAAGAGCATATTGACAGGCACACCTTCTTCCTAAACGTGTGTTTCCACAGTGTTAGTAATATCCAGAATTATTTTTGTCCCTTTCTCTTTCATTCAAATAGTTTTTGAACCAGGCATAGTGCTTAAAAGATTAAATCTTATAGAGAAGCATAACATATTGTATTTAAATATGCTAATCTCTAAGAGGAAATGAAGGATCTGAGCCTGCTCATTAAGAAATAAATTAATTCATCACCATCACATTCATCATCAATCATCATCCAGTTGTGTCCAGTTTTCAATTAAGTTTTTCCAAACTGCTTTGTGCCTTTACCAAAAGGACTGATTATCTCTGATGATGGTTTTTTGTGGGTATTCGGATGTTGATGGCAGTTGAATTGGCATAAACATGCTGAATGTCTTTTTTATTCAAGTAGTTAAGCCCTAGTGTTCCGTGCATACAAATACATTAGGATGACAAGTGAAAAATCTTATACTAAAGGATGTATTTTAGTGGCCAAACATTCAGCTTCTCAGATTGACACAGAATGTAAGTATAGCAAACACTAAAGTACACATTGAACATTTGTAATATATACATTGTTCATTTATTTGTGACTCATTCACTGAGGCACAATTCATTGAACACCCCTAAGTTTCTGGTGTGGTGCAAGGCACTGCATATACATCAGTAAATGCAGCTGACATTATCCCTACCCTGGTGGAGCTTCTAGTTTCACAGCAAATTAGCACATCATTGATTTTAGTGACCGTACACTCTCTCCCTTGGACTTTTTCTCATGGTGAACAGCAAAAGCCATGTTCACTTGACCACTGACCCTACTGGTGTAGACCAGACTTCTTACTTGGAGTTCATAAGCATTGCAAGTCAGAAGAGAACAATTCCAACTATCTCTTTAAGGTTTCCATGCAGAATGAGGATGTATGAAAATGACTCACCATGCCTGCCACTTATCTCTGGATTCCTATAACATGAAGATGATCACAATCTGCCATCGTGCTGTTAAAATGATGCATAACCCGACCAGCACTCTGAAATGATCGAGTATTATTGCAGCCTCTTACAAGTTGGGCACTGAGATAATTTGGCTAGTGTTGGAGAAAGAATGTTCCATAACCCCTGTGGCTCACCCTACATTGAATAAATATGGCATGCTGCTGCTTTTGTTCTCCTTGTGTATGGAAGAGCAATTAATGTGTCAAAAAAGAAAAATCACAAAACGTGCAGACATTTTTCCCCCCTCTATGAAAATTGCAAGACTACATTCAATCTGCTTTAAAATTATTGTGCAACATTACAGGATGTTGTTATCTTTGAAATATTAGGTAACTTGTGGTTGGCATTGCATTTCTTATGGGGGTTTCATGACTTCTATGTCCATTGGTGATCCTGTGGTGGTTAGTATTTCTTTAAAAATACAATTGGCCTTGCAACATTTACATAGAACTATAGAACTCCAGGTGCGTGTGTGTGTACATATAGATATATTGATCTATATTTTAATTTGGATACCATGAAAGAAGCATTTTAAGTAATGTAAACATCTGCAGGTTTTGACTAAGGGAAAGATCCATGCAATGGCCAGCTTTCTGAGATTCTGTATTTCTAGTTCAACATTTCCCCAATGTTCGTGTGCATTCTTAGAAAAACTCATGATGTTTTTGTGGTAAAAGAGCAGTCACAGATAGTTTTCCTACTTGTAGTGTTTAGAGGAATGAAAGGGGGAAAAAAGAGCAAAGAGTTTTCCCTCCTCTATTTTATCTGCTAATGTAGTTCAAACGACTCAGTTTATTCAATATTCTGGGCCACAGTATGTGCTCAACAAATACATGTGACTTAATGAATGAGCACATCATCTTAGTAAACTTGTTACTAGAGACTTAGGAAGGAGTTCCTACATAGTCCCTGATAAATACTAAGCTAAATTGGTGAGTATCTCTTTATAGATTCAAATAGAGCTAGTTTATTCTTTTAAAACAGAAATGAATATTTTCATTCCAGGTTGTTAAATCGGATCACAGGCTTCTTGAGATCAGTCCTGTTCAGTCCTATATCCATGGCTCTGGATAATTTGGCAAAAATAAATTAATCTTTCAATTATTATTTATCAAGTGAATTTTCTATCTAGAAAGAAATGGCTGAGGTTGTATCTGGAAAATACATATATTAAAAATATTAGGCCGGGTGGCTCAAGCCTGTAATCCCAGCACTTAGGGAGGCTGAGACGGGAGGATCACGAGTTCAAAGCCAGTCTCAGCAAGGGCGAGGTGCTAAGCAACTCTGTGAGACCCTGTCTCTACATAAAACATAAAATAGGGCTGGGGATGTGGCTCAGTGGTTGAGTACCACTGAGTTCAATCCCCGGTACCAAAAAAAAAAAAATTAGATATTAGTCCTGCCTCCACATCATACTATGTAGAATTAAAAGAAAAAAAAAAGCCTCATGTTTTCTAGAACTCTGAACATGAGTATAGATAGGAATGATCTGGTCCACATTTCCTTCTGTGCTCTGACCTTCCTGCATTCCCTTCTCTGCTTTTAATGTTTTAGCAACGTAGACCAGATTGTCACTGCACTACACACGTCTGTGGCTTCTCCATACCCTCTTTATCATGCTTTCCTCAGTGTGGATAACCTGCCTTGGTCACTGTGATTTCTCTGGTATTTCTAAGTATTTTCCACTTATTTGTGAAGGCTCAACTTGATTAATTCATCTTTCACAAAATCTGCCTTATCTCTCCCTCCAAAGCTTCCAAGATACCCTGTCCTCATCTTCCTTCTGTGATTTTCTTTCTTGCTGTTGCATGGGTATAAGGGGCCTGTAGTGTGTCACTTTCCTCCACTAGACTTATCTGGAGGATGAAGACCCTGCTTTGTTCACGGCTGTATCAATACCTGACGGAATGCATAGCACAAAATGGGCAACTGCTAGTGATTTATAGAAGGAAGGAAAGGATAGGAAGGTGAAAGAAAGGATAGGAAGGTAAAGAAAAGGAAGGATAGATGGAAGGTAAATAGTAAAAAAAAATGGTAAGAGGGAGAAACACTCAAACTCCAACGACTATACTACAATAAGTAGCCTCCTTTGGAGAATAAGTTCTAAATTAGAAAACAGGGAAAAGAGAGGAGTTTTAAAAATTACAACAGGCACATGAATCTTTATGGAAGACATCCTCCACTTCTGTGCATGTGTTCTATGTCCTATTCATTCTTATTTATGTCCATTTCCCCCTTTTATTCAGCAGCCATCAATATAAAATACCAGTGTCTTTTAATGGCTACCATAATTGTTGAACTATTGTGGAAATCTTGGTTTGTGCTTCTATTAGGATCATTACAAGCATGCTTCCAAAGGACCAGAAAAGAATAAATCATCATTAGAGGAACTAAAAGAATTATTGCTACATAAGGAGTTGAAGATTCAAGCTTAGGGCCATGTGAATTTAATTAGTGTATCATTTTGTTTTCAAACCACAGTGTGCTTAGTCTAGAACTGAAAGTGTTTCTGGATGGACTTCTTCAAGATCTCATCCTAATAAGTAATACTTACATAGTGTTTATGTGCTGTCCACGATTCTAAAGGCTTCACACGGTGTTTCATTTACCGTCCCCAAAAACCCAGGGGAGCAGTTGAAGAAACTAAGGTACATAGAGGTCAAGCCATGTGCCCAAGGTCACATATCTCATTGGAGGCTTAGTTTAAATTCTAAGCTGGGTAGTTCAGCTTCAAGGCTAATTCTGTAAAATCTCTCAAAAGGTTTCAGCCCGAAGCCTGGGTAATACAGAGGCTCATTCATGGTGATGGTTGCAAGCACAATTACATTTAATGTAATAAGCCAATATATTATGATTAAAATTTCATTTTCAAGGAGATGATTGGGTGAACGTGGCCATTTAAATACATTATTTGATGTGATCATCACAACAATCTAACCAGATTGGTGGTGATCTTCCCTAAAGCTCACTGTAGAGTAACTCAAGGTACATACAGTGATTGAGACAGGACAACTACCAAAATATCCTTGGAATCTCTCTCCTGGCTTCCCTCCTTGGATTTAAGATTTATCTTAAATTTATCTTATTGAACTTCTTCTGCAGTAAGGATTATTAAGTCTTGGCAAATCTTTTACTCCTAGAAAGCAAACTGGGAGGAGAGAGAACAATAAAGGAGATCTTGGAAATGCCTGCGAAATGGAGATGAGTTAAAAATGGAAAGTCATAAAATTTCTTAAACACCTTTTTTTTTTTAAATTGGAGAACTTATGTGAGCATACCAGCCTTTCACAAAGCACCCCTTGGGTACAGTGGGGCATACCAATAGATGGAACCCTGAGCTGACCATGGCACTTAGTTTCTCACTGGTGACAGTGGCTTGGGGAAGCAGAGAACAAATCCTCCCCCTGAAATGGATGACTTAATGGCTATGTTCACCACTTGGAAGTCAAGGTTGGAAGCCGAAATGTTCACAGCCAAAAAGCAATCATATTTTTTCTTCTTTTAAGAATGTACCTTAAACCATTTGGTAATATGCGTTTTTCCACTCTGTGGGAGGTCAATAAATCCCCATTGACTCTCTTTACATTCAGCAGCTCTGAGTGAAAGGGAAAGATGCCTGGTCCATCCAGGCATCTCGCTCTCTCCGGCTTTCTCCCATGCTCCATTGAGAAGCCTAATAGTTAAGGCAGTGTGGTGTGCAGTGCTCAATTGTGAGCCACTGGCAAAGGTGTTCCTGTACCACATCTGCTCCTTTTGTCAGAGAAATAATCGCATTGGATAAACAAGGCACTCTACTTGTTTTCAAGCTGTTCTGATTTCTTTTACGTGCTTAAACACACTTTATTTTCTTACTTCTTTTTTTTTTAAATATTTATTTTTTTTTTAGTTGTAGGTGGACAGAATATCTTTGTTTTTATGTGTTGCTGAGGATCGAACCCAGTGCCTCACGCGTGCTAGGAAAGCACGCTACCACTGCGCCACAATCCCAGCCCTTTCTTACTTCTTAAGAGAAAACTTATATGGTATGGAGCAGAAGTTTTGTGATGATGTTTTTTCACAACCTGAAGAAGTAAAGACTTAGTGGGCAGCATCCCTAAACTTAGAATATAATAGGATAAACTTAGGATACAATAATAATTTCATGTGCACATACCCATATATGCCTCCCATCAGTCTGTGAATTCACCTAGAGATTGGACACCAGAAAGATTTCATTTCACAGTTGTGAGAAAGCTAGGAGGAGGAAGAGTTTCTCACTGGGAATTAAATCTCAATGTTCAATTTTATGGGTCTAAAACAAGAGTGCAGATTTAATATAGGTCTTCGATTTCCCAGCTGTTGTACAGTGTTAAACTCAAAGGAACCTTCTTACCAGTAGTTCAGGAAGAGGGTATATGTAGTTGGCATTCTGTACATCCAAAAATGCCCTGAAATAAATAATGTGTCCTAGTCGCCAGAGATTATTTTCTCTACTGGGAACACTCAGTGACTTAGATTACTCTGGAATTGTAATTATTTTAAATGATCCAGACACAAGAGTGACTGCACACACAGGGGTGTGTGTGTGTGTGTGTGTCTGCGTGTGTGTGTGTTCCGTTTTATGAGTAAGCTTTTTAAAAATAAGAATACATCAAAATCTGGATGAATTTGCCTTTAAGAATGAAAAGGTTTTCTTCCTGGCATTGATTAAATAATTAAATAAATATTTAATCTCCTTACCCAGTTAATTAAAAAAAAAAACCAAAATTTAAAACAAAACAAACTTAGGGTTGCAATTAATGCAATTAGCAGATGTGCCTGCAACTCATAACATTTTCTAATATGTGTCTATCCTATTTTGAAATCTGCTTTTATCTTTAAGTTAATAATACCTCCAAATTGTGTTTCTGCCTGTGCTGTAGAAACTGTAACAAATTCAGTCCAACGTGAAATCAATAAAAGCTGCTTTCAGTTTGGTGAAATACAAGGGCAAGGTCTCTTTGTGCTCAAAATGAGACTGAACACTGATTTTTTTTTTTTCGGGAGATGAATATTTCTGTTTATATTGTCCAGACCAGAAGCAGCCTGCCAATAATCAATTGATCTACAGCTAAATGCTAAATATGACAAACGGATCCATTCTCGTGAGTGTGTTAAGAAACAGGGCTTTTCTTTCATACGTAAGACTTACATTTATTGAAGTGTTTTAACTGATGATGGATTTAGTTTGGAACATGTATTTTAAAAGTTGGAAGTATTCTCCTTGGGCTGAAAATATTTATACTTTTATAATTTACGGGTGGGTCCTGAGCCACACAGCTATTTGCAGAATTGACAGTAGCTCTCTGTTGCCTTTTTGAGTTATGCTAACTTGGCATAAGTGTGAGCATGTGAATAAGGGAAATGGGAGTGAAAAACACACAGGATTTCAAATTCCCTATTATTGAAAAAATAAAGATTTTTAAAAATTCAAATCAAACACAGTTGGGTATTCTCTTAGTTGATGGTGAATAGATGCTTCACTCTGATAAGCCAGTACATGTCAGATGAGGTTTTCCAGGAAGAAGACACTAGCACTAGCCTTAGGATTTTTCCAGAGGATTAAGATGCCTGTGAAGTCAAATTTGTGCTCATGCTCCAACTGGTCCTGCACTATTGCTTTTCCACTGGGTCATTTTCTAGCTTTGTGACCTGTGTGACATACTTAATTTCTCAGGTCCTGAATTACTTATTTGTAAAAAGGAGGAAAATTAGAATCTAATTTGTGTATTTTCTCTTAGGAACAAATTAATTACTGCATATAGATGTTAAAAGTATGGTGGGCACATGGAAAGTGCTCAGTATATATAAGCTAATTTTATTAATTATCCCAATGTCATTTGCCTTATAAAAGCAGCAGAGTCATGCATATTGCCTGGTAACCTTTCTTTCTTGGTTTCTGATTGGCTGAACTAATTATGTCATAAGCACCTTAATAGTAAGCTATGTCATAAGCACATTGATAGTAAGCATTTTTGACATAGTAGTCCTTTTTGACATTGTTAATGAAGTGGCAAATACATGATCTGTTGTGTAAGGCACAAGTTTTGTGGACTTAATGTTAAGAATCCCCTAGAATATGCATAGAATTTGCTCTATCATGAGGAGCTGTAAACGATGAAACAAAACATAGTCACGTATTTTGCAGCCCATCCTGATACGACATATTGAAATATTCTATTTTATGGAGCAAATATTTCCCAGCTGTGTTCTGTGTGATCCTGCTTCCAAAAGGTATTAATAAGTGTCCTCTCTTTCACCCTCCAAAATATTCCAATGTCAAATAATATCGAACATCTACGTTAAACCTAATGTTCCTGTGATTTAAGAAACCCTAAAACCTTTAAATGTGCTGATATGCATTAAGACAGTTTATCCAAAAAGGTAGCCCTTTCCACCCCTGCCCTGGAGCTCCTTCCTGAAGGAAAGCATCTTGAATTCAAGGCCATGAACCACTGGATTTGGGGACTGCTACCTGATGCCTGTGACCAAAGCCAGAGTTATAATACTGGGTTCAGCAGCGATGCTTTCCAAAATCCTATGGCTAGGTTCTGCACTAGGAGCTGCAAGGTTGCCCCAATTAAGTACTGAAACTTCAAGAATGCTTTACAAAAGGAATGAAATAAACTCAAGCTGACTCGGGGATGTCTCTTAAGTCCATCATTATTGCCATTCATTTGCATTTGCTGCATTGACTCCTCCAGTGAAAAGGAGAAAACTAAGAAAACAGAGTTTCACACCAGGAAACTGTCAGGGGCTTGGTTACAAGTGCGTGGTCACATAGCCGTGTGGTGCGTGGGTAACGGCAGCACCTTTGAGAGGTGCCAGACTCTTCACTCCCTCTCTGTTCTTTTAACCAATTCTGCCGGGGCTCTGCCTTGTAGGAACCTGAGTAGGTCTGCAGATAGCTATAGCAAAGCACTTTAATTTTATGACTTTCAAAAGATGTTTTGTTAGTGGGCAAATGAAGTGATGGGACAAGTGGGTTTTGTCTAGTTGCTAAGGAAGAAAAATAACACGTGCCTTCATTACTTTGCTGACAATCTATTTATAAATTTCTGGAGGAGGTGCGTTGCAGAGGAAAATAATGTATATATTTTGGACATACCTGAGATTTTTAAAATAAAATTATTTATCACTGCTCTCTGCTTTACACTGCTCTGGTAATGTGCACAATGTTGCTTCTATACTCAAGGAAAACATTGAGCTTGGATCTTTGATGGCCATTATACAAATGGCATCTGGCAAAGGTTCTTCTGTTTGCCTCCTCTTTGTCCTTATTCATGTTGAATTGCCTAGGGGATTTCTAAGAATTGCGATGCTGTCACCTTAACCTCATAGGATGAGGAAAAGACTTTTATTTATTTATTTCTACATAGTTGCCCCAATCAGTGGCTAATTTGCAGTGGAAATGAGCTCATGGGAGCTTTCTTGGGTTTTGTTTGTCATCTTCCTTCTAACGAGGTCTTCTTGATCTCCAAATCAGATAGCAGTTCCTATCAATGCATCCAAACCTTTAACTACATTGCCAAAGGTTGGGCCCTGGCATTGTTGGCAAATGGCAGTTGGCTAGGAGAGCATTGTGGGCACTGGCGTGCAGAAGAGTGGTTCTAGCCAGGTTGCTCTCTCACACTGAAGCACTCAAAGAGAGCAAAATACGCTTTCCTGCTTACACACCTGGCCCTGTCAAGCCCCTATCCAAAATGAAATGACAATTTAAAAAATTGTCTGGGCGACCAGTATTTTGAGTCCAAATGGCTAGAGTTGAAACCACTGGGTATTTCTGAAATATTTAAGTTGCACATTCATTAAGTTAGATGTGAAGGGGATTCAAAATTGATGGACAAGGAGAGGAAGTGGTAAAATACAGTGACCTGTGGTTTATAGAGGAATATTGCAGGATTTCTGACTTCTGCAAGCCCACGTCTCTTTTTATGAACCGAGCTTTGCCATTTGTTTTCATGCAGGTGTGATTCATAATATCCCAGCATTCTGAGTTAATAAAGCCGTTTTGTAGACTCTCATGCCATTGATGCTGTGATAATTTGGCAATCTGTTACAGTAGGAAAAATATCTCATACAGTAGCCCCAGTGGTTCCTTTTACCTGGTACAAAGCAGGCCTTCCAAAACACTATTGTGCTTCCATGTGGAGGTTTCAAAAGGCCTTTCCTTGCTGAAGACAAAAAAACACCACATGATTCCCAGAGACTAAATCAAAGTGAAATGAAGGTGGTTTGTTTATGGATAAGCCCCTCACTTAGAACAAGCCCGCTTCTTGCTTATCAGCTAATGATTTCCATTTGTCACCAGCACACTTAAATGCAAAATGGCCCAATTTCTCTACAGTACTGCTAGATCATGAGGTATGAAAAGAATTTCTGTTCCTATAACCAAAGATGAGCAGATAAAAGAACCTGGGAGTTTTCCACAAGCGAAGGGTCTTTGAGAGCCAGTAAGGACTTTCCGACTTCCCACGGGTGGGGAGGCAAGGGCATATCCATATGAACATTGGTCTAGAGCAATATTACTTATGGTCAGCTACATTGCAGAATTACTATTTAGAAAATGTAAAAGACTTAAAAAAGGAATTGTCCCATTTGGTTTTATAGGTGGACTTTTTACAATCTATGTTCAAATTTTGTCAACAGGAATGCTTTCCTGTTGCTCATTTATTTTATACTTTTGCTGTCCAACTTCAAGATATGGGAGCAGCTAAGCAACATACAAATTAATTGAGCTCTGTAATGAAATAACAGGTTAATTAGTCACTTATGATGTATAATCAAGAAGGAAAGAGAAATTTAGCAGAATGAATGACACTATCATTATTCTCATTTTGGATTTTTTTTTTTTTCTACAGGAGCCACAGGTTGTTTTGTGGACTTTTTTCTTTCTCTGCTTTTTCTTTTTTTCCTTTAACTTTGACAATTCGTGTCGTGGCCTTGATTGAACTGACAACTAGATATTATTCTTTGTTAGCTTTTTAATTTCTTCTTCACGCTTTTGATCATTTGATTTAAAAATGAAGCACAGATACATAATAATACTGAATTTCACAAAAGTAGAGGGATGAGTAGGTCCTTGTCACATGGACACCCTGGTAACCACTGCACAAGGCCATAGAGTTTGTCCCTGTCCAGTAGTGCCAACCCCTGCTCTCCCTAGGAAAATTGCCACTTTTTAAAAAATTTATCTTAAGTTTTTCTTGCTCTTCTGGCTCAACCAGGATGTATCTCCACATATCTTGGTCTATGCTGGCGTCAGCGGGGTCCGTGTGTTATCTTACTCAGAACACCATGCTGTGTAGCTGAAACAAGAAACATGGATTTCTCACAGTTCAGTATGCTGCTAGGAGGCCCAAGAGCTGGGTACCAGCAGATCAGAGGGCACCTGTGGGCCCTTCCTCCTAGCCCGTAGGGGGAGGCTGTCTCCTCATTATATCCTCACATGGTGAGGGATGGGACAGAAAGGAAGCACGTGTCTTTTTCTAGAGCACTAATCCCACTATAAGGGCTTCCCCTTATGACCCAGTTATTTCCCAAAGGCTCTGTCTCCAAATAGCGTTCTGTTGGGGATTAGAGCTTCCATGTGTGACTTCGGGGGAAACACACATATTCAGTCCACAGCACTCTTTTCACTCTTTCGTCATCCATAATTACCTCCATATTCTTTGATTTTCCATGCAATTTATTTTGGGAAGAAATTGGGTCATATCCTTTAAAGCTACAAGTTTGAATTCTTAAAAAGGTAAGGTATTCTAACAGTGGACACAGGTATTCTCTTTCTAGGAGGTGCTTCGTAATGATTCATTTAGTTTAGAGCCCTTCCTCTACCCACTGCCCAACCCCACATTTCAGTTCTGCTTAGACAGTCAATAACATTTGAATCCATGCATTTTAAGTGAGGGAGTTCTGGATTCATGAAAAGGCATGGGGTGTTCTCCCTCTTTCATGGAAAGGGCAGGTAGCATGAGGAAAGGGACTGTCTTTGGAATTGCTCAAGGTGTGGTCCTTTCAACACACAAAGAGACTCCAGAGGTTCTAATTTCAAAAGCTGGCTGGACTGAATAGGTTTGCATGGGAGAGCATCAATTCAGATGTGTGGGCGTGTCTAGAAACTTGGACTCTGTCTCAGGAGAGGGATGGGGGCAGGAAGTTCTATTCTGGCACCTTTTCGGTTTTACAAGTTTTAAGTCTTTTCTATAACAACAGGAGCTGCTAGGCAATATCTTAGTTTTATAGATGAGAGTCTGACATAGTGCCTCACCCCAAAATAATCCTCTAAGTGGTCTCCTAGTGATACTGGTCTTGGAAATCAGGATCAGGTCCTTGTTCCCCCACCATGCTTCTTTTTGAGCTCAAATCATATAACACCATGCCTGCAGACTTCACAAAGTAGAACCCCGACTCCTCCTGTGTGTCCTGCTGGACTGGACGGCCCATTGTCCCCCCTCTATCCCCACCATTCAGGCCTTGCTCCCTGTGCTCTGGCTGAGCTGGCCTCTGATGCTCCTCCTATATCACAAGCTCTTCTTCAGGATCCAGAAGAATGTAGCGAGGGGGGTCTTTAGGATTCATGTTATCTCGGTAATGGGAGATCAGCATTTACAGCCACTCTGGTGGCCCTTCCATTTGGTCCTCTTTCTGGAACACTTTGCTGCCATGTTTTGTGGAACCTGGATCATGCATCTCTTTTATACCCTAGGACTTGCTGGTTCCTCAGAGAACTTCCTTGTCCACTCAATCTACTTAGGCTTTTGCCTGTAATTATCTCCCCTACATTTTCTTCTTTCCTTTTAGCCACTTATCAACACTCTAATTGTACTTGTATTTGTTTAACATCTATTTCTTTGGATCCTAAATTACCTGAGGGTGACAGATGCCTACTTAGTTCACAGCCATGCTTCTTATGAATAGCCTAGCAGTGCTGCCTCGGACCCCATGGATGCTCAGTGAATCTTGCTTGGAATGCAAAATTGGAATGTGGTTCAGAGAAGTTAAGTGACTTGTCCAGAGTCGCAGAGTTAGCAAGCCTGAAGCTGGGAATTTGAAAACATACCTTGAAACCTAGGCATCTTCCACAATTTGTGTTCCCAAATTGTATTCCTTGAATATTTGTATCCTAAAAAAATCTTAATAGATATTCCAAGAATAAAAAGTAATCTGTATTCAAATAAATTATGACTACCATGCAGTTGTTGAAAGAGAAGTGATCATTTTTCTTTTCTTGCAGTATATCCTAGAGACTTTCTTATGTAAATGTGCATTGTGGTTGTCCAAGAGGTATAAATAACTTAGAATCTTTAAAAGACTTCATAGTTTCTTCTCCTCCTCCTCCTCCTTCTCCTCCTTCTTCTCCTCTTTCTCCTCCTCCTCCTCCATTGTGAAGATGGGGTGGAGAGCAATGTCTTAAGAAAACAAGGTTAGAAATTTAAAAATTTTAAAAGGATGTTAATTTGGATTGTTGTGGAGAGAATATGGGAAGGATATATTTCAAGAAATAACACATTAGGAAACACAAACTAAAGCAAGTTAAGTGGCTAATAACTTAAAACTCTAAGCATCTTTTTTCCACTTCAGTATTCTATTAAAAAATGACTGAATGAGATCTTAAATGCTGACTTCCCTTAACGGAGAAAGTATGAAATTACCAAATAACCAATGTAATCACACCTTAATCTTGTTAAATTGAAACACTGTAATCTACATTCAGATTTCACATATGGTCAGTCTTGCAGGAGCTGGGGGGATGAGCCAAAGCACTATTTGGAATTTTAAATAGAATCTCTCATAATTCTACAAAGTCCATTCTGTGCGTTATGAGAAATATTTCCCTGGCACTAGGAGAAGGGAACCCCAAGACACAAGCAAAGCAAGTTTTAAGTAAAAAAAAAAAAAAATGAGATAAAGAAAAATCTGTCTCTGGAAGCCTGATACTCACCACCAACCCTTTCAAAAGGAGAACAGAATGAATTTCAGGAAAAGGTGGACCTAGGTGAGAAGAAAATGGTTCTGCTTTCTCTGGCTCACAGTTTATCACAATCTGTCAATGAGCATGATTTTCTACATGGCCAGGTAGCTAAGGTGGCTGTTCTCTTCCAAGGCTGACTGAGTGCACCTATGAACTGAATGGGTCTCAAGTGCGACCAGGCCACCACCTGGCCAGGGAATAGAGGTCAGCAGCAGAGTTCCAGGAGCAGAGCTGCCTACATGTGCTGTGAGAAACTGTAGCCCTTTATCTGGTGAGATCACTAGATGAATGGCCTCTTGACCTTTCAGTTGTCCTTCTAAATATAAAGATGCTTTCATGTCTCCTATGAGGAAATCATACCGGAAACACATGATTCTAACAAACTTCAACAAAATTCTTGTTGAAAGAGAAATCTTAAGAATCTAAATGATAGGGGCATTAGAAGGATCTCTTTTATCAACTACCTGGATTTTTCTAGTCTCCCTGGCACAGACCACTCTGCTGGGTTTCAACACTTTTGCTAGAGTCTTGGAGTGATGCTCTAAATCAGCACTTCCAGGGGGACAGCTGATTATGACAACCACAGGCTCTGCTCCTCAGGCTCCCACTACAGCATTAAAGGGAAGATTTGGCTATTTCATTCATTCCAGCGGGCTGCTGCTTCCCAGCAAGTCCCTTGTCTCTGGAGTATTTTACTGTATCTATAATAAGACAAAACAAAGCTATTTTGAAGGTTGCAGTAGACACAGCCTCTATAGGCAAAGTCCTCTGGAGACTTAGAAGGAAAGAAAGATGAGACAAAGGTACAATCTCTGAATCCTCTGTGAAATGGATGCTCATAACACAGCCCTCCTCCTTGAGCCTTCCAACTGTTAAGAACTTTCTGGGGTTTTCCACAGTGGGTTATCTCCTGCCTTCTGTTTTCATGTGCAAGTGCGATTGCATTAAGAGTGCTAGGAAATGCCAACTTTGTTTTCCAAATCAGAACACCACTGTGTCCTGTGATGCAAGTACCCCAGCTTTAAATAAGAATAGTTGTTGTCTCAGTTGTAAGCAGGACAGGGCAGGAACAAAAACACAGAGAGACCACAGCCATCAAATTGAGATTTTGGCAGACATCTTCCTCAGTGTCCAGGATCTGTGTCCTGTGTGGCTGTCTTGTGTCCTGTGACCCACTTCACCTCTCACATCCTTAAATTTTCTTCTATTAAATGGTGTGCTTTGGACTTCAAGTTTTATTCCAAAAGGCCATTAGAGATTATCTAACGATATAGCTTCACTGTGGATACAAAGGCATCAAGCCAAGTATAGCATTTTAGACTCAATTTCTGAATCGTGTGAATGTTCTCTAATATTCTTGCTATTATGCTCTGAGGCTAAAATATCCTATTGTTTTTGAGCTTACATAAGCTGACCTCATTTACTATGGGAGCATTTTAAGTATTTAGGAATATGAGGGTAAGCACCATAGAAAGAATAATTCAATCTAGATGTGAGAGAATCTTTTTTAAGCTTCATTAACTGATAATTATTTGAGTGCAAAACAATGCCCTTACTGTTTGATAAATGAATATTAGTCTCATGTCTTGCTGATAGAAGTCATGAACAGAACAAGATTCCTGTGCATTTAGGGGACTTTGTTATTTTGATGCTAATGGATCACGTTCATTTTGGACAGAGAGATATCTCTAATGACTCAGCAGGACCAACTGAAATTAGATTTGTCCGGCCATGCTTGCTTATAGTATGTCCTGAACATCTTGATACCAGCTTCATATTAGAATGTGTGCTTCATATAGTTTATCTTGCATGACCTAAAGATTTCTATGATAAGAAAATTCAGTTGATTAGAAAAATTGATTATGCTTTTGTATGAAAGTGTGGCATTGTGTCTGTGTCCCCTCCCTCAGAAAAACTTGTATCCTCAGAATCAGCAATACGAAATAACTTATTAAAATCTCTTTACAATGTATGCTCTTTTTAAAGTCTATTGAATAATACCTCTGTGTGGTTATCACCTTTTTATAATACTGAGTTGTATTAGCCTTGGTTGCTATGATGAATAACCTCCAGATTCCAGTGACTTGGCATAATGACTTTATTAGTCACATCACATGGTTCAAGTGCCCGCAGATGGGAGGGAGAGAGGAAGCTTGAGGAGAGAAAGCTTCTGTCTATCAGTTCCCCAAGCTCCTGCCATATTGTGGCTCTACCCCTCTCAGGGTTCCTGGGGTCTTCTCTGCTCAGTGGATGGCTACAAAATGGGAGTGAGGATTATAAATAGGATGTTTCCCTTGATGATTTCAGCTTGGAAATAGCCTCTTTTCCACACATGTTCCATTGCTTAATGTCTGACTTTATCTTTAAGGCAGTCAGAGTAAGTAGCTAAGTGACAGAAAGAAGAGACGACATCAATTGCTATACCTGGGATTTTGAAAGTCCTCCAAAGACCCCTATGTTAAAAGCTAAGTCCCTAGCTTGGTTCCATTAGGAAGTGGTAGAAACTATGGGAGTGGGCCTAGTGGGATGTCCTTAGGTCATTAGGGGTGTGCCCCTGAAGGGGACTGTGGTGGAGTGCTGATCTATTCCTCCTCTCATCCTCTGTCCCCTGCCTGGTTAATGAAATGTGTGGTTCTGCTCCAGTATACACTCTTGCTATATAGCTCACCCCAGTCCCAGAATAGTGGGAACAATCTATCATGGACTGGAAACTTCAAAACTGTGAAGCAAGTTTAACTTTTTCTCTTCATAAGTTGATTATCTCCAGTATCTTATTATAGTCACAAAAAGCTAATGCAGAGAGTCTGATAAGCATGAACTGTCCCTTTCATGAGACCTAACCACCAAATTTAAGTCAGTTAAAGTTAGGTTCTGTGAATACTTAATAGTCAAAACTCATTTGGAGTATAACTGTGCTATCAGGGAGGATAGTGAGTGTTTTGGTCAGCTATTTCTCTGCTGTGACTGAAAGACCCAACCAGCACAAATGTAGAGGAGGAAATGTTTATTTGAGGGCTCACAGTTTCAGAGGTCTTAGTCCATAGAAGGCTGGCCCCATTCCTTGGGGCTCAGGGTGAGTCTGAACATCATTGTGGGAGAGTGTGGTGGAGGGAAGCAACTCATATCATGATCAAGAAGCAGAGAGAGGGGCTGGGATTGTAGCTCAGCGGTAGAGTGCTTTCCTCACATGCGTGAGGCCCTGGGTTCAATCCTCAGCACCACATCCAAAGCAATAAAATAAAGACATTGTGTCCATCTACAACTAAAAAAATATTTAAAAAAAAAAAAGAAGCAGAGAGAGACTCCACTTGCCAGATGCAAATATATACCTCAAAACCACACCCCAATTCCCACCTCCTCCAGCCACAGACTACCCACCTTCAGTTACCACTCAGTTAATCCCAATTGGGATTAATTCACTGGGTTAAGACTTTCACAACCCAATCAGAACCTTCTTGCATTGTCTCACATGTGAGCTTTTGGGAGACACCTCACATTCCAAACCACAACATTGAGACAAGTTAGGTGTGCAAATAATTATTCTGTTAGTAAAACACAGGTGTGGTTATGCATGTGGAAAGGTGTAAATAATGATGAAAGGAGAGATAACGTCTAATAATATGTGATAATTAGGAAATTTTCTTGAGTTTATGGTACTGATATTGGACCATGACTTTTGCTACCAGAATTCTAGACTGTCTGTTGCCATTGGCTTGCTGCAAAATCCTGAATAAAACTTCTGAACTTCACTTCTGCCCTCCATAGCGTGAACACTGGTAACTAATGTGTCTGATTCGTGGCCTGAAGGTGGAGTTCAAGTTAGGTAGTGAAAGGGAAGTATTTCTTGAGTGGCTGTTCAAATAGCAAATAACCCTGGTGCTGGCCTTATCATTTGTAATTCCATGTGTGTGGGTCAGAATGACTGAATGTTTACACAGTATTTTTCTACACACATATACATGGATATACATGCACACTCACACAAACTTGCAGGTGGAAGGGAAAGAGATGCTCGTTTCTTTGTTCTTTTGATTGAAACTGAGAGTGAGCACCTGGAGGCTTGGTTTCCTGTGGCTGATGCATCTCGCATCTGTGCTGGTTTTGTAACCTGTCCTTGGAAGGTATCATCGATTACCTGTGCAAGTCGGATGCATGTGGAAATCTTTGTCCTTTCTGTCTCATAATATTAAGGGTGTTAGGCAAAATTAAGTGTGAAAGTGGTTTTCAAGCTGTAAAGGAAGGTATATATAGATGGGAAGCTTAGTGTTATTTTAAGTTCCAATTATATGTCTAGTTAATTTGGGTCATCTATGTAAAAAATTATTTAAATCACACCTGTGTATAAACTTTTAGCCACAATCTAACGTGCTTTAAATAACACATTAAGGAAGCAAGTATAGCTAGTCATTCAATATCTGGTGTTAATTTAATTAAACTTATTGCTGATGATTAATACTCAAGTTGTCTGTTCTCAGTAATGCTATCATGTTTCTCATAATTTCACATTCCTGGTTGGGGGTATATAGCACAGGGAATCAAGTTCAGGAAGTGGGTATTTCTTATGAATCGCAATCCTGGCTTGGCTGGTCTTCAAGAGCCTAGGATCAGTATAGAAATGTATTTAAAAATACATCCCAAGGTTGAAATTAATCAAATCCAGGTTATACTTTGGATTCTGGCCTAAAATGTCTATAATTGGCAAGATAAAACCTTCTTCCTTCATTCTTTGATTTAAAGCTTTGGCTACCTGGATGACTGTCTTAGAAAAATGTTTGGCTGACAGGTTATCAGAGTTCACATCTTGAGAGGTATAGTGGCACTTCTTGAAGCTGAATTGGGGACTTAGAAATGGGAAAATACAAAGGCATAGGTTTTTTCTTATTTTTATGAATTTAGAATTGGCAAGTTCTGACTCTAAATTTTGACAAACCATGGTGTCTTCATTTATATAGAAGAATGTAGAGAAATTCACAAGATAAAATTAGATTATCTGTAATGAGTCCTCAAAGATGTATGTGAATTTTCTCATGATAAGTTCCCATTTGTCCACTCCTCATACCATCTCCCTCTGTGGTTATTTCTAAACTGCAAATGTGATAGCTGAACCAAGGTCAGACCTGCAGGGGATCTCATCCCTCTTGATCCCTCCCTTCCTCCAACCCATCATAAGCTCTTCTCTGGATCACTCTTCCTGGCAGCTGCCCAGAGTCCTGTGCCTTTCCACATTCTTTTAGGAGTGTCTTGCTTCTTTAACCACCTGGGGAATAGCTCCTCATTCTTCACACCTCAGACGAAACACTCTTTCCTCTGGTGTGCCTGCTGGGATGCAGGATGAGGTCTGTCTGATGTGTGATCATGTTAACACCCTATGTGGGGGCCTTCCCAGCCTTTGAGCCAACATCTCATGACTGTCTCACTCTTTGCCTCCCTGGCAGATCGTGAGCTCCTTAAAGATTGAGTGACATTTTAGTTTTGTATCCCCAAAGCCTAGCATCTGGCTTGGCACTTGGTAGGTATTCAAGCAACACACAGTGAATTGAAAGAATGAATGAGTGAATGAATGAATATTCATCTTTCAAGATGAAGCAACTGATCCATGTGCCTTCTCTGAAAAGAATTACAAATTTAAACCCACACCTTCAATTGAATGGGGGGAGGGGTGAAATCCTAGTAATTGCAGAGGGAGGGTAGCTAGCATGTGGCTGCTTTGGGTATTTACCCATCAGACCAGACTGAAGCAGTCTTAATCAGGGAAAATCAATCTGCCTGTTTTTCAGCGTGAGCGTAAACATGCTGATGGCGGATGCCACATAGGTGTTCTAAAATATCTTACAACCACCCTCGAGTTAGTCGTAGCTTCATTTACTTTCTGTGTCTAAGTTTGAATTGTTGATACTTATCTAGAACAGTAAATTTATCTTCAAGTACTGTTTTATATCATGTTGTGCCTGAGGTCAATCATCCTTTTATATACCAGATGCATTTTGTACTCGGCCTGATGTTCTAGGTCTCCAACCTGGTCCAGTTTGCATCCAACCTTCTCTGTATTGACCAGATGTCTTAGCTAAATTATGCACCTATTTTCCTCTATATTCTCCTTATATCCTTCAGAATTTCACTTTTTTGGGTGTGGGGCAGCAGTGTATGGGGGATTGAACTCAAGGGCACTCAAACACTGAGCCACATCCCCAGCCCTATTTTATATTTTATTTAGAGACAGGGTCTTACGGAGTTGCTTAGAGCCTTGCTAAGTTGCTGAAGCTGCCTTTGAACTCGTGATTCTCCTGCCTCAGCCTCCTGAGGTCCTGGGATTATAGGCGTGCGCCACTGCACCAGGCTCATCTTTTTTCTTTGAGTTCCATGCAATTATGAAACTTTTGTAATTCCACAAATCCCAACAAGGTCTTCATCCTTTCAATTTTCTTTTCCATTCAAATAATCACTTGCTTACTTGTGCCTTTTTTGGTATTTAAAAAATAATTTTTAATAGAAATAAACCTTACATTTGTCATAAGCTTTTTGAATTTGATTTCCCCAACTTTACTTTTGTATAACACTTAAACTTTGGAATGGAGGTGTTCACACAGTGGGACATGGTGCTTTCTCTGAGTCAGAGGAACTGAGTTTCCATTGTGACACTCCTTCCTTGCCAGCCATATTCACCAAAATGGTCCATTTCAAGTCTTTATGCTAGAGCTTTCTTATCATGGAAACTGAATGATCACAGCAGTTATGGAAAGGAAAACATAGAAATGAAATGCATGTACAGGTTATGCTATATGGTAAGTAGCTAGCAATTGTGAGCTAGTGTTATAATGATATTATCTTCTATAGGTATGAGGGTCCAACTTCCTGTGTTCACAATGCAACTGCATCACCTACACATTGTCTCTTATCCTGAGAAATCTATTTAACTCCCCAGGCCTGTGCTTCCCTATCTTAAAATAAGGAGGGTAGTAGTATTATCTTCAGGGTATCATTCTGAGGAAGAGATGCATAGACCATATTAAGCACTCAATAAATATTAGCTCCTGTTGTTCACGACAGAAGCTGTGCCAATTCAAAGTTTTATTCACGCATGCTGACGTTTCCTTGGAGGAAATTTCACTGTTGATCATAATAAAAAAATTACTTTTCTAAAATGTAAATCCCAAGAAGCTTCCTAACCCTTTTGGTCCTCCTTCTTCTTGATGCCATGAAATAAAAGTCTTTTTTGCTGTATGTGTTTGTTTTGTGCAGTTGTGCTTCTTGTCTAACTGATTCATCGGATGCTTAATAAGGGTATCTGTCACCACACTGCAGAAAGCATGCAGACATTCAGTGGGATACCACTGACCCCCATATCTAAGGTGTTGCTATCCTGAACCCTTCCCAGTGCTCATGCCACTAACCCATTTGCTGACATGAAAAAAGAACATCCATTGGCTGGATTATTTACATGAAATCTGATTTCTTCTTCCTAGGAAAAAGCCTATGCTGGTTTTAAGAAGGGATAAAGATACCATAGAAGTCCTTGTAGGAGGATTAACAAATATGATTCTTTTCAATTCCCTCTCAGGGGAAAAATGTACAATCAAGTTGTAACCACTGTTCCAACCTAGCCAAAGCTTCATTGGTTTGCAGGTCAGTCTCAAAATAGGATTTGATTTAAATCTCAAATGCCGCATACAGCTTCCTACATAAGTGCTAGTCGGGTATGGGGTATACGTGTGCTGTGTAAGTCTCAGAAAAAGACCAAAACAATTGTTTTCACTAAATTGAATGTATACACTTACTAAGATAATGATACACTTCTTAACATATTTAATGTATTGGCTAACATCCCTTTTGTATTTATTTAACAGTTTGTGGCTTGTCACAACCAGGGTCTCAACCCTGATTGTTTACATTTTTTGTAGGATAATCACACTGGAAATTTATGTCACAGCATAAAAATCTATGGACATAATGTTAAGTAGGCTTTTTCATTTGTTGATTTTGTTTAATTTGTTCACTAGGGAGTTGATCCATAATCTCTCCTGGGCTTTCTCTGGAACTCATCCCAGCTAAGTTTGTCTTTCCAACCACTCTATCCAGGTGGCCTTTGTCAAGGTCAGCAAGGAACTAAATGGCTAAATCCAGTAACATATACTCAGTCCTCAAGCCACTTGATCCATCCCAGGAATCAACACAGTTCTCGTCCCATGAGCGCCATGTTCTTTGACTTCTTGGATACCATTTTTCTCTTGGTTCTGTTCTTCCTGCTCTACTTTCTTCTTCTCAAGATCCTCTGCTGGCTGCTGGTCCATCCTCTTTTCCACCAAGCCCTTTCTTGGGTCTTTGCATCTCCTCTTTCTAGCATTCGGAATGAGCTCCTCCTGACCCATGTCTTCACTGCCCTCTAAGTGTTGAGGAGTAGTGCCCTTTTGACCTTTTTGTGGCCATACCAGCCTCTTTTCCCACCTTGGGAATTCTAAATAAAGAGGCTTTGCACGTGGTCCTTACTGTAACACTAAAATCACTGTCCCTGGTACTTGCATGGCCCCCTCCTTCACTTCCAACCTGACCTGCCTCTGTGTGTGATCTCCAACCATAACCACCCCTTCTAAGACATTTTTAAAGTTATTGTGTCAGAAGAAGCCCCACAGGAAAGAAATGGCACACCCTACAGTGTTTTAATTAAGAGAGGTAGGCAAACTATGTGAATGTGTACAGGAGACTAACAGGAATGGTGAGCCTCCCAAGGATAAGCAACATGGGGCAGCTGCTCTATCCCCAAGACTTCAGGGGCAGGAAAGGGACCTGTGTTAACAGAGCCTGAAAGCAAGGCCACTCAGAAGAAGGTGCCAGAGAAAGAACACAGCCACCTCTGGGACTATGAAGACTCAAGGGAGGGGGAGATCTGCTGGACTTTCTCTTACCTTCTAAACTCTTTCTACTGCCTCCCCTTGGCAGAATTCAGAAGAAGGTGTGTTACTTTCTCCATTTTCAGTTTTGGATTCTGAGACACCATGGAGGGTGATTTTGCCCAGAACCATTCATTGGTCTGTCAGGGTGTAGGAATGGCTCCCAGAGTTTTTGACTTCAAAGCCCCAGCTCTTGATTAATCTTAATAGCAGGTCTGCCTCCCCAATGGGATAACGGTGGTTCAAGGCAGAATCTGGACATATTTTACGCTTTCATGCTTGATATTTAATGTTTGTAAAGAGAAATCACTAGAAATCACTGTAATCCCAGTGGCTCAGGAGGCTGAGGCAGGAGGATCATAATTGCAAAGCCAACCTTAGCAACTTAGGAGACTCCAAGTAAATTAGCAAGACCCTGTTTCAAAATAAAAAATAAAGAGGGCCTGGGAATGTGGCTCAGTGGCTGAGTGCCCCTGGGTTCAAACTCCAATACAAAAAAAAAAATCTCTAGGAAAGTTTCTTTTATCTCTTGCCCAATTTTCTCTCTCAATAAGTTAACTTGGATTCATTCCTGAATTTGACTAAAACTCACAACAGGTATATATACTTTCCCTCCTGATCACATTCCTTTTCCCAGTCTCTGTGTACAATAGTTGCCTCAAATACACATACTCACTCCCTAAGATTTCCTCTGGCTTGTCAACTGCGATGTTAAGCCCAGAATTCTGAAGCGTGAGTGTTAATGCAGGTGGTGTACAGGTAACACGATTTTGTCACAGGTACACAGAAAGTGTGACTGCTAGAATTTACCTTGCAATATATATTTTTTAAGAAACTCTACACTATCTGCATAAAATAAGCAATAAACCTGAGTTTCCTTACTGTGTTAATTCAACATTTTTAAACTCCAAATTTCTGCTTCATTTTTCTCTGCTTTCCTCCAGTAGATGGGTAGAATACCAAAGAGAAATTATTCATTCAAGTGCTTCCTCTACAATAATTATTTTGAATCTTTAAATCCTGACCCATACCTGTTGGGGGCCCCAGATGGGCTAGGCTACCTGTGTGGATAATTGGAAGGCTCCTCTGGGTACTGCTTTTCCTATCACAGCTTATAATGTCTTTGTAAAAATGAACAAACTTTGTGGACTAGAGGAAGTAAAGATGATTATTATGACCAGGAGCATGTTGGAACCTTGATATTTTTGGTGTGTGTACATCACACTTGTCTGCCTAAGTTAATGAAGGAAGAGTGAAGAGTTGCTACTTATCATTTTAATACAGTTTTGAATTTCCCAAGAGAGAGTTTCTGGTTGTCTCAAGGTGGTGTGTGTATAAGTGTGTGTGTGTTTTGTATACTTAAGTTGTCCAAATGATAAATAGTGCCCTAGGTGACTTGCTTGCTGTATATGTAAGAAAAAGTAATATTGCATTGGAAAGTTTTGAGATAAAGTAGAATCCAATTTTGTTTTGAAAAGGCTTTGATGAATGTTAACCACTTTTTTGCTGAAATTCCTTTTAGACATATCTTAATCTTTTTAAATGAGCCGAATGTGATTTCTTAAAGTAAAATACATAAATGATGCAGAGAAATTCTGTTATTAATAACATTTTCAGGAAAGATTTGTTTTTTGATTTCCTTTTCCGACCTCTTTGAAACAAGACATGATTAAATATGCAAGGTTATAACACAAACTGAGTTTGGAAGGATTTTTTTCCTTTGTTACTACAGTTCTGCAACTGAGAAAATGATTTCTTTGGTTTTTCTCACAATGAGTTCTGCGTGTTTCATTCAAAACAATAATGGAAACATACCGTGTATGTAATATGTCTAAACACCCACAAATAAACACTGGTTGAGATTAATGCACCTTCAGCATGGGCTTATTCTCATGCATTGTGGAAGCATGAGGATTTAACTTCCAGGGCCTGTGAAGCAGGCACCTCCTCCAATCTGGTGGATTTGCTGTGGGGCTCCCCCTAGTGCCCTCAGTTCCCATGGTGCTGTTTTGGCACTATTAACCCTGTTAAATACTTTGAAGAAATACTGACAATTAATAGCAAATAAGTAGAATTAACAGGTGACGACCAAGTTTTATTTTGTACCAAGGGCAAGTATCATAGATTCTTTTTTTTTTCTACAATTTTTTTAGTTGTTGATGGATCTTTATTTTATTCAAGTATTATTTATATGTCGTGGTGAGGATCGTACCCAGTGCCTCACACATGCTAGGCAAGTGCTCTAACACTGAGCTAGAGCCCCAGCCCCTATCATAGATTCTTTGTTGCTTTCTTTTTTAAAACATTATTTTATTGTATGTATTTGAGGTAGACAGTATGATGTTGTATATGCATTCATACAATGACTACTTAGTCAAGCAAACTAACATATCTACCACTTTACATGTTTTACGATAACACCAAAAATCTCATTCTGCAAATTTTTAATATATGACACAATATTATACACATTTTTAGTTTGTAACATAACATTTAGAATAAAACACAATATTATCAGCTCCAACCCCTATGCTGTGTGTTTCTAGACTTATTTATCCTGTATAACTGTAAGCTTGTACTATTTGATGGACTTCTCCCATTTTATCCCCGTCTGCCCTTGGTAACTACCTTTCTTCTCTCGTTTCTATGCATTCAACCTTTTTAGGAATCCATGTATAAGTGACATCATGCAGTATATTTTTTCTTTGATCAGCTTATTTCGTTTAGCATTATGTCCTCCAGATTCATCCATGTTGTCACAAATGTCAGTACATCTTCTTAAGGTGAATAATATCCCATTTCATATATGTAGCATATTTATTTCTCCATTCATTCGTCTGTGGACACAGTTGTTTATATACCTTGGCTATTGTGGGTGATGCTGACATGCAAATGAGAATTCCAATATTGTGGCAAGGTACCGATTCAAGACAGCATACTGAACATTTTGTCTTTTTTAAAACATTGTTTAAATTTATTTGTTGTTTGAGAAATAGTATGCCTATTTCTAAATATACCCTGAGATATGCATATATCACAGATGTGATACTTATTTGGAAGCTTCTGTCCACAGGAATCCTATCTTCATATTATCAGTGTTAAGACAATTTGCTTTCTAAGTTTTGAAATCGTGCAATAAATTTAGCCAGAGCTGTGTTAACTTATGTGATCTCCAAGCAACTCCATCCTCTCCAACGTGGATTACTCTCCTGTGGAACATTCTGTCACATTCTTAGACATCAGACTTGAAATGGGATTTCTTTTGTTTGTTCTCTCTCATTCTCTCTAAATGCCCTGAGCAGAGTGCTTCTCTTTTCCAATTCAAAACTCTTTTGCAGTGTTGGGAGGTTGTAAAGACCTGGCAAATCTCTGAACATTCAGAGATTCTCTTTGCACTTCAAATCAACAGGAGATCCCTCCTGACATTCCTTTAATGAGGCCTCTCCTACTTTTCCAAGCTGATCTTCTAGAATATTTTCAGTAGGAACTTGACATTCTAACCTAACCCAGTTATTTCTGAATGGGCCTTTTTTGGTTTGTTTTGTTTTGAGATTTCTTTGGGCCATTCTTTTTACCCAAAGCATGCTTTGTGACTAAACATAGCCCTTTACCTCTAGTGAAGTTTCCCTATTGCCTTGGCTCCCTTGGCTCCCCAGATTCTCTGAATTTTTTTTTTTTTTTTGCCATTTTATTTTTCAATTTTACTAGACTATGCATCATGATACTACTAATGTAATAAATAGTTATTTACTAAATGTGTATTATGTGGGAGGTGGTCTGGAGTGTTTGCAGTTGTGATTTCATTCATTCCTCTACCAACATTGAAAGGTAGGTGTGGTGTAGCTTGGAGCAAGTAATTAACTCTATGCTGCTGAAAAGCATGGAGGGACCCATTCCAGAACCAACTTGTAAGACTTCAATGTCTGTATTCTCAGTAGTGTTCTCAATTATAGCATGTAGGATTTCTCTACTCTGCCAGATTTTATGTCTCTTGAGGGCAGAATACTCTTACAGTTATAGTGCATTACATGTAGTTTTAGTCTCTCTGAAAACTATAAAAAAGAGATATTAGTTAAATAAATAAGGTTAGAAAGAACTCCATTAGGTTAAAGAAATGAAAGACCAATCTCTGGGTGTTCCCTGTGGTTTGATCTGGATGGGGGCACCTAGGTAGAAGATGTATTTTTAATAATACCCCTTCTTACCTCCAGAGGCCATAGGTACCTTGACCTAAGAAAGTTATCTGGGACAGAGCAAAGAAAAACTGCATTTTCAAAGATTTTTTAAGTTGGTAGCATTGCTGAGGGTGTTGACCCATGTTACCTAGCTCATTAGTCAATTACACTTGTGATGCTCTTAGTTTAAAAATAAAAGCCAGGTGTAGTCAAGCCGGGGAAGTTGAGACTACTGGGAAATAAATTTTTCTAGGAGATAGAGTAGGAGGGTTTTTCTTCCTCCTGGTTTCTACCTGGCAGTCTAAAAGATCTACTGGATGGTATCTGTGCTTAATGGACAGTAGTTAAGTCGTATTGCATCTTTTCAGGCATGTGTACAGGCAAGTGCTCAAATGCTAGGATACTGGGGACTCACCAGTAAGGACATAGGTAATTATACCTACATTCAAACCTACATCTCTAAGTATCATCTTCAAGACTACAAAAGGCTGAAAGGAAGGACTCCTCCAGTGATGCGAATCCCAGGTGCCATCCTCCAGCTCGTTTTCAATCCCTTGCCATTCAATTTTCTTAAAGAGGCAGGAATTGTAGTTCTTCACAGATCTTTCCTTATTTTCCTGACTGTATTTTGGGATAGGTTCTCTGTCAGTGTTTGTCCGATAATGACATATCTTGGGTCAGATATTACAAGGTACAATCAATTAATCCAAAGTGGCTTCGTCTTATCCTAGGGAATAGGATGGGTGTGAAGGCTTAAGTTCAAGTCTGTTTGATGTGAAAGAAGACCAGAGGCTGGTGGCTACCCATGTTTGTGTCAGCAAGAGTTGAAATGTGACCTGAAAGATAATAGGGACACTGAAAAGGACTTAAATCGGTTGTAGTGTCATAGGGGCCCCATAAAAAAAAATTGTATTACTTATTAATTTTGCCTGAATAACAAAATGAGGTCTATTTAATTAAATAAAGGTCTTGGTACTCTGATTAGGGAAAAGAAAGAAAGAAAGAAAAAAAAAGAGAAAGAACTACAGCAGATCCTTACTCTCCCGGCTGTAATAAATGCAAAGCTAGGGAGTCTCAGGCCTGTACGGCACTGGATTTTCTCTGTTCACAAAAATGGTAACAGTGTGATCATGTCCTCAGACCTTAGCACATTCACAAACAGTTGCAATTTTACTCTCACGGTGACAAAGGAAAAATTATAAATGTTTAATTTGTAGGGAAACTTAACATATTATTCCCTAAGTCCACTTGGCCAGTGAAGGAGGCAATTAATATAAGCTCATCACATGGTAGTGTCGCATCCCTACAACCACCCTAGCTGGCTTTCTAAAATTACAAGTGACAAGTTGAGGTTGAAGAAACGTTGTGATTCTAGGTCTCCTGTTGCAGCAAACCTTTCTGGACAATGCACACACCTGTCTGAAATGCCCCTCACGTCGGGGTGTTTGCACATTTGTCTTTCGAATTGGAAGCTTTATAACAGGGGTCCCAGTTTTCCTCTCTGTTAAGACAGCCTGGGAAAGAAGTGAAGGAACAGCATCTCATCCTGGGCTAGGGGCTTGTGGTTGGTAGCTGTGCCTTAGCGCACTCTCCCAGTGGGTAAGGATGGAGTGTTAGCCAGAAGACAGAGTTAAGCCAGCAGTGTCCTGCAGAGATTCACCATCACAAAGGGTAATACTGCTTTATCGATCCCTTCCACACTCTCTCCCACCGTTGTGTTAAGCCTGTGGCGTATACAACCTTTACAAAACGAGATCTGGAGATATGACTTACTTTCTAACTTGAACGTGAACTTGAAATAAAAAAAAAGGGAATAAAAGCATGTTTTGTAGGAATGGCGTGGTGTAAGCATTTTACAGCGTAAATGATAAAAATAAAAATCAAAGTCAAGTATCTCAACAGAGGAAAAAAGTCACATTGAGACTTGAACACATGGGTATGAAACGTGTGTTCTTCCATTTGAAGCAGAAATATCTTAATTTGAACATGTTTTATTGAACCATCCAACTTTTTCTCATTACCTGAAGAAAGACAACATTGTTAGCAAATGTTTTTAGAGAATGGATGCTCACTTTCATTTCAGATTTATAAACAGGGAACATAATTTATGTCAATGAGGTTAGGACAGGTTCCATACCTTTAAATCGAGACAAATAGATTGAATTCCCCAGAAATATTGATGATTTATCAGCTGTTATATTTGTGATCCTGTTCCTCTTAATAAGGCATTCCATTATCAGAGAGTTTAAAAAATACAGAAGCATTTGCTGAGAGCTGCATGGGAACGTGCCTTTAATTGGCACTGTCCCTGTCCTTCCAAGGATAATGGGAAAAAGCTTATACTTCACCGCTTGCATGATTTTTGATTTTACCTTTGTTTGTTACAATGCAGAATTAAGGAGGAAAAATGGCCGTGAGGCACCTTTTAAAAAGGCTTTTCCTTTCATTGTACGTACTAATGGGATGAGAGAGAAGTAAAAGACAGATTTATTTTTATGTTTAATCAAGTCCAATAATTATTGCATTGTGGTTACTGCTTTGAGCATTACATTTTCAGTAGGTAATTTATCAGCTGCATTCTTTTTATTTTTTAATTTTTTTTTCCTAGAGAGGATTAACAGTGACTATGGGATTTATACACTATAGGCAATTCTTTTCCTTTAGTAAATAAGACTTATTGATGGCATTGCTTCCTGAGGCCCCATGAGCTCCTGGTTTTATACACACAACTTTTCATTTGTAGTACATTTCTCTCCCTGACTTTGTTAAGAAAGTCTCTGTGGCAGGTGGGAACTGAGGACAAGAGAAGATGTTCATGGTCTGGTAGGGTAACAACTTGCTCTGGTTTGTCTGCTACTGTTCCTGCTTTAGCACCAAAGTTTCAAGTCCCAGGAAGCTACTTAGTCCCCTGCAACCCATGAAGGGTGACAACCCTGTGTTCTAGGCACAGGCTTAGAGCTGGAATGCCCTAGAACACATGATCTTTCTTCCCAGTGAGAACAATGACAGGAACTGAGACAGAGCAGGTGTGAAGGATATTCAGAGATGGACAGGATTTGGACAAACTGAAAAAAGAGCTGACAGAAGGTGCTGGACCCCATTGCAGCCTTCTGACCTGGGGCTTTGTCTGTATCTGGGCTTTTCCTTCTTCCTCAGCTCTTTTCAGGTTGTTTATTTACAAATCCTTCTGTTTCACTCCTGTGCTTCTTTTCTTCTGCTTTGGAAAAAGAAATCATCCCTCTTGATCTTCCCAGTTACCCGTAGGTTGGTGAGATTTGCTATCCAAGCTATTTGGATTCCTCAACCCTAGCACTTCTTTATTACAAAAGAAAATTTTTAAAGCACATCAGCCCAGAGATGAGCTCCAAATCACAATTGCCTGTCCATGAGCAACGGTTCTCTTAAAAGATTTTGTAGGAAATTTGGGTTTGACGTCCATGCTGTTTTAAAACCTACAAATACAAAAATGTTCCATGTTTGACTTCAATGTCCTTGGAATGGAACTATCAATGTTATAAAAAACAAATCTAGTGGCAACCCCTCAATCCCACCTCTTCTCTTTCATAGCTCAATTTCCTTCCTTTCCTGTTTGCATCCTTCCATCCCTTAATTCATTCTTTGAAAGCAACACGTGTCTGCTTTTTTGTCATTTAAATTTTTAAAAAATGTATTGACAAAATAATTGTGCAACTTATGGGATACCACGTGGCATTTCAATACTTGTATACATGTAATGATCATACTAAGATAACGAGCATACCTGTCACTTTAAATATTTGTCATTTCTTTGTAGTGAGAACTTTCAGAATCCTCTCTGCTATGTTTTTATTTTGTAAAACTCTTTCTTGGGTCTCTGGTTTTCCTAGGGAGCAGCTCATTTGTGCATATGTGAATGTGTGTGTTTAATTTTACACATATCCTACATGTATGACAGGCATGCTCTTGAGCAAAGCATGAAATTCTAAATACACTTTTGGCTCAACATGATTATAAGAAATTTTGCTCAGTTAAACGGAAAGTATCTGCATGAGTTCCACTTTTGCATACAAATGTATTAATGGAAATTTTAAAATTCCACATAATCAGTTTTATATGTAATAAAAATCGTGAGGCATGTTAGCTTCCGTGGAGTGGTAGACAAACTGTTGAAGTAATTTTTCATTGTAAAACTGCATGTATAATTATATGCAGCTCTTCCATTTTTGAGTTGTTATGAATCTTGAAATTATATTTTCTGAATTTTTAGTTTTCTTTAAAAGGAATTTAAAATTAAAACACTGTTCCTTATTCTCCATGACCAGGCATTATGTGTGGATAGTTCCCTGTTTATTTCTACAAAATAGGCAAAGGAGAAGATCTTATCTGAGGTTTTACCCATAATGCAAGATAAATTAAAGATTTTATAATTTCTAAAAACTGATAATCTGTAACAAATACAGTATATAGGTAACATTTGTTTTAGAATTTTAAATACAGTAGCAAAACATTATAGGTAAATATTATTTTAGCATTTGCAGTTTGAGTATTTGAATGGAAAACAACATTGTAATGATTTTGATTTGAATTTAATAATACTCCCAGGGGGACGTTCTGTTAATGTCTTATCTTTTGTTTTTCCTAAATCCAATTGAATGAATGTGGAATTATTCTGCAAATAGGTTGCTCCAACAGTTCAATGCATCTATTAAACATTAAACAAATGTCATGAAATAATTTTGTGGCTTTTTAAAAGTACACTTTGATCCCTGTTCTATTTTAATTTGGGGCTTCATTCTGACGTTTTCTTCCATTTTCTACTATATTACTTTATGACTAAGAGGGATTAGATAAATCAATTCTTCATACTTTAGAAATATTTCTAAAACATTTTCTGATCTTTTTATGTTCTTTATTGTTTTCACAAGTTTAGAAATTTCTCAATTAGAAAATAATCCAGAAAGTCTAATTTTCTATTTGACTGTTCGACTCTAAGATTATTTCTCAGAGAAGTAACTCCTTGTTTTGGGGGATAAGGAAGGAAGAGAATCTCCAAAACCTCTTAAACATTTTATAATCCCAATTTCTCTCTTCCTCTGTTCCTTTTATGAGGAAACTTTCAAAATCAAAAGTAAGCATAATAACTTCATCTTATTTTGAGTTCAAAATTATTTTGAGTCGATCTTAAGAAATGTGTACATCTCCTGTTAAGATGAATGCATTTAAAATATTTATAAATATGAATGTATATGAATGTTGTATTTAAACTCAAGAAAAGATGCTAATAATGCTTTTGAAAACAGCTTATTTTCTACAGGTCTGATTTCTGTCCTCCTTTCTCACCATTCAGGCAAGGAGAACTAGCATTATTTATACAACTTAGGCAAGGGTGCATTTAAAGGTCCATTATGTTATTTCTCACCGTAATTTTCTGTGAATCATCTGTCATTTTATACCTCACATTCACACGCATTATTAGAAGTGCTGATACAGAAGGTCAAGCATGAAAATGATGCTATTTTGATAATGTATGCAGCTTCATGTAACTGATATTTATATTTGTTCTGATTTTGCCACTTACTCTATATGTGGTTTTTAGGAAATCGTCTCTCCTCAATTTCCTAGTGTGCAAATCCGGTGGGTTTAGTACTCGTTAGTAAAACAGATGTTTACAATGAAGTTGCCCTCTTAGCAACATATTGTATTTACATAGTAAATACCTAGTAACATGTTGTTAAGTATCTTCCCTGTCAACTTTACAATATATATGATATTTCCCTTGATTTTGGTAATGTGGACACATTATGATCTTTGAATATGACCATATACCAGGTCTGCCTTCAGTGCTTAGTATTTACTGAATAAATATACCATTTTAGGTGTCTTGTTTTTATGAATATAGCTGTGTTTTGTTTTGTTTTCCTTTCATGGCTACTTCTCTTCTGAAAAAAATGGAATTGATGAGATTATTTTTAGAATTAAATTTTTTTTTTGCCAGCCATCAGGTTTTTGGATTCTATAACATATGTATTTTATATGTTAAGTGCTCAGTGGCTCACAGCCAAGTAAGCTAACTTGCAAATTCAGAAATATGAGCCACCTGAGCCACAAAGGAAAAATGGCCACTTAACTGAATTTGAAGACATGTTTCAGACAGTTTTCAGAAATGGAGGTGTACTAATATATAATACAATTTACCACAACTATTATAGTACCATTGTTAAGTACATGTCTAGTTTTGTACTTTAACAGTATGTTTGTTATTTTTTGACTTATTAAATAAGACAATAATGATTTTTTATAATGCTTCATAATGTTTTTTTTTTTAAGATTTTTTTTTTTTTTAGTTGTAGATGAACACAATGTCTTTATTTTATTGCTTTGTATGTGGTGCTGAGGATCGAACCCAGGGCCTCACACATGCGGGGCAAGCGCTCTACCCCTGAGCTACAACCCCAGCCCCCATAATGTTTTTTTTTTTTTTTATAATGCTTTTTTTTTTTTTTCTGGCTCAGAAGCACAGATCTCTTTGAAACCAGCTTATTAAAAGAATGCTATTTTTAGACCCATTTTGGGCCCATCTATTTACAAATTCACCCAAAGGAGTAGGTTACCTGGTGTTTTCAAGAACTGTACTAACTTCTTTTGTTGATACATATTTTTGAAGATATCCAAAAACTAAATGAATCCTTAGCTTTGAACATATTTTGTAATCAAAAAGCAAGGAGGTGAGCAAGTGACAAGAAGGTAAAGTTTATGTTATTATAACCCACAATAGGCAATTTCCTTTTAGCCTTTTATGTCCTTCTTACAGAAACTGAGGTCTATATTTCTGCTGGACTGAGGCTTGTTAATGCAAACAGTAGTTAGCATTTATATAATACCTTATGCTAAGGTAAGGAAATGCATAAAAAACAGAAAATGCCATTTATAAATAATACATAAATATAGTGATGGTTGTAAGTGTCACTTTTGATTTTGGTTGAGGGAATGGAAGGAAGTATCTCACTAGTACCATATTTCAATGTCATGTTGAAGCACTTAAAAATCCATGGTAGTGATCATGATCAGTTTTCAGTGCTCTGGATCAGTGCTTGCTGACCTCTATAAGTCTATTCTAACGACTCCTCCTGAGTGCACCCTACCCCAAGTGGCAGTAGAGCTTGCTCAGCTGACCTACCCAGCAGTTCCTCATTCTCTTATGACTTCATTCTATCTGCGCTCCCTCACATAACATTAGCCTATTTTAGAGTTCTGAGGCTATCTGTGTGTGACTTCTGCCATAAGTCAAATTCAGAAGGACCCCCCTTTGTTGTAAAGGAGTAGAAGGACCTAAAAACCAAACCTGAAATTCTGTTCACATCCTATGAGGCAATATAGAGCAGAAAACTCTTAACTTTTCTAGTCTTGGTTTTCTTACAGTAATAAAGATCTAACACCTTTAGGAGACTCAATGTTACACATATAAAAGGATCTCTATACTTTAAAATGTTTTGAACATACACACTAAGCAGTAAAAAAATGTATTATCATTCTCTAACATATGTATCTTTGTAAATAAATTAAAGACATATGTAACTTAATATGGCATTAATTATTAAATACATTATGCAATTATTTTTTTAAAAAATAAGATAAAAATGATAATCAATAGTAGATCTTTTCTCACCCTCACTCACATGGTGGATTTTCTTGTTCACCTTGGAGATCACTACTTAACATAATTTACAAAATGCAAGGTATAGCCAATGTAGTCAGTCCATGTTTAACATGGCTACAGTCCAAACTTCAACTGCCTTGTCAGTTGTCTTGGGATAAATAATTGTGTGTGAGGTTCATTATCACTCTAAACAGAGGCCAAAGCACATCTACATGTGGGTCATTAGGTTAATGTAGGAGCAAGCAAAAGGAATTCCAGGACCTTCTCAGTTTTTATCTAATCTGCATATGATTAAAAGTCTCTCTAAAAAAAAAGAATAACATTTGTATAGTACCTAAGACTCTGAAATTCTGTCAGATACTTTAACTCATTTAATTCTCCTAAACTGAGTATAAGCTAGGTACTAATTTTGTAGAGAAGGAACTGAAGTCCCTTTACTTTGGATGTAGTGCTGGCTCTACGGTCCATAGAAAACACATTTCCCAAGGCATCTCATGTCTTAGTTGTTACCTTCATTAATCATTGAAATTTCAGATATGACAATCATAAGCAGAAGTTATGCCTGAGCTTGTCTTACTCTGGTGGCACACTGGCTAGACAGAGTATTTCCCTGTGCAGCTTCTCTTCTTGCCTCACCTCCTCTGTGAGGGTTTATTTTATATGCCAGTCAACTGGGATCTGATTGTCCATATAGTTGGTAGAACATTCTTTCTGTGTGGACCTGTGAGGGTGTTTCACAAAGAGATCAGCTTTTGAATCAGAAAGCTGAGTAACAAAGGTCCACACTCATCAATGTGGTGGGTGGTCATCATATGATCTGGGGAAGGCCCACATAGGACAAAAGGACAGAGAAATGGTGACATTGATCTCTCTTCTTGACCTGGCACATTCATCTTTCCCCCCATTCAGTCCTCAGATCTCCTGCTTTCAGGCTTTTGGACTCTGGGACTCATACCAGAACACCCTCTGTACCACCACCCAGTTCCCAGGCACTCAGACTTATATTGAATCATAGTGAATTCCACCACTGGCTTTCCTGGTTCTCCAACTTTCAGATAGCTGATGGTGGGACATCTTGACCTTCATAATCACTTGAGCCAATTCCTGTAATAAATCTTTTCCTATCTCTATCTCCTCTTTTTTAAATTAATTTATTTAAATGCATTTCAAGTCATAGTACATGTATAGAGCTCAATTTTTTCATTTCTCTGGTTGCAAATCAGATAGAGTCACATTTCCTCTTGATCTATTTCTCTGGAGAACTCTAATGCACCTTCTTTGCAATGTTATGTGACTGTTGCTTCAGGGAGAGTGGGTAGGTAATGAGGAATCCTATGTTTGCTTGTGATAACTTTTCTAACTCAGTAGTATGTTAATATGGGAATTTTAATGTTATTGGTATGATATTATAAATGATCAACATGAGATGTGTGTGTGTGTATCTCTTTCCCTGTCTACTGGTCTATCTTCTACAGTGATTGTTATCTTGCATAAAAGCCATGAAACTATGCATATTTTATGCAAGTATCAATATTTGCATTATTCTGGAGGGAGAATTTTACAGCCACCAGATTCATCTATGACCCCCAAGATGTCACTGATGTCACTGTCTCAGCCATCAAGTTCTTCCATGAGATTCTCATCTATTCTGTCTTGCATAAATTGCGACATAGAACTGCACAAAGGCCAAGAGCATACTAGAATATCATTCCACCTCTGGAAGATAATTTTCTGGCTGTAGTTTTTTAGAGAAAGGACCTGTTTTCAGATGAACCATAAGCCTCTATGCTCCTTTCATGAAACTTTCAGCGCATCTTTCAGGGGACTGGAGACAAAGCCAGTCTCACTGCACATTTGAGGGTTTTGTTATCCTAACACCTGTGTTCTCCCCTAAGCTTTGTACACACAAAACTGCTACCTGCTGCTCATACAGAACCTACACCGCCTCCTCTGAATATCTGCAGGCCCCTTTGGTAGTTGCAGGGGAACTTTTCAGCAGAACACCAATGATGTCTGGCCTTTTTCTACTTTATGGTTTAGGGCATTTATAATTTGGGGTAAGAAGATAAAACATTTAACAGAGTGAAATTCAGCAAATGGCCCAGAGTGTGACTTTTATGATTACAAGTTCAATCAACCCTTTCAAAGATTTACCTTTTTTTCCCCTTGAATTTCACTTTGAATGTCTATTTGAAGAGGAATCCTTACCCAGCTTAACAAAACTCACTAAAATATTTCAATGGAGAGAGAAAATAAAACAAAACAATAAAAAGGAATATTAGCCGTGAACTTGCATAGACTTACCACCTGGCATCCCTACCTTGGAAGAGGTCTTTCTGACCTCCAACACCTAGGCTTAAATTGGAGTTTTGGGGGTAAAAAACTGGAAAGAGCGTGAAAAGGAATGATTTCCAGTGCAATGCAGATAAAGCAACGGCTGCCCTGCTCTTCTTTGCTCTCCCCTTGGGTGAGGCTTGTGAGGAAAAGAAAGAGGTACATGTAAGAACAAATGAACCTGTAAAAATGGGTCGGCATGAAAGCATGCCTGGAGGAGTTTAGCAAGTCTCCCTATGGGAGCCCAAATTTGGAAACAGCCCTTGGGACAATATGTAGTTGGCTTCTCTGTCAGTCACAGCAAAAAGCGTGGATCTTCACAGGCTGACGAGCCAAATGTGGGCCATCGCTGAGCACCCTACGTGGGGAAATAATCAGAATCAAAAAGAAACACAAAATCCAAATTGATGTTCCAACCCCTGCTAGGGATTAAGTTACAGAATTAAACAGATTGTGACTAGAAAGTCCAATCGTGGGAATAGAAGTCGCTATTGTGAATAGAAGCGGCACAGCCAGGCCAGCCTGCCTGAGAAGGGTCTGGTTTTCTTGAAATGTTGAGTCTCAGTCTAATTCCAGTGCATCAAACCATGCTTGAGGATCCCAGGACCAGTGACCATAAGGTCGGCAGCTAAGCATGTCCATGTCGCTGACATCGCTCTGGTGGGCAGCCCCTCCTCAGCAGCCAGGTCTTCAAATGCTTAGCTATTGCTAGATTGGGTTTTCTCAGTGTGAGATTCTAGGATGAGGTTAGCACAGAGATACTACCTTACCACCTTACCGTCTCTTTTTTGTTAAGCAGTACCGAAAGACCTGTTGTAACATTTGGTGCCTCCATTCTGGTGGGTATCGGTGTACTAGTCCAACAGTCCATGTTGGACTAGTACTTGTACATGAACTAGAACGCTATTCCATAATCCTCACATGGTCTGTGAGAATCAACTGTTCTGAGTGCTGTGCTTTCTGATTTAATAAAGCAGGTGATGATTCGTCACTTGCCATTCAAGAAGTGGTGGCCAGAGGGAAGGCCAACAGCCCACAGTACTTGTCCTCAGAGCACTGCCTAAGACTGGGTACCCTCCTCAGGCTGCAGTGCCAGGCATATTTGAAGATCTTAGCCTGCCTTTGTATGAGGAATTTGACCATCTTGCACCTTGGCTTCACCGGATAGATTCTAGGGCCCTGAGAACTTCTCTGGATTCACCAAAATAGGGAGGTTAGGAGACTAAGAAGCATTTGCTTTTGTGGGCTGAGGCCACAAAAGGTAAGAGGGCAGGGCTGACCTTGGGGTCACCCTCCACCATCGTAGGGGCACTGGACAGTGCCATCAGCATTAGCCATCATGACCTCCCCCGTCTTACCTCCCTTGGCTTCTCTTCTTCTTTTCAGTGGGAGTGAGTGGAACTGAAAAGTTAGCAGCAGTGGCTTTCTCATTCAATGTGTTCTCCTGGGAACTTGGTTGTTTTGAATTCACCTCCGTCTCCCACCCTCCATCCCAATATAAAGCCAAGAAAGAATTGCCACTGCACTAATTTTCTGAAAACAGGTGAAACACATCCTGTCGTGAATAGAACACCCCAAGCCCTAACTCAGGAGGCTCTTTCACATTTCTCCCCCTGGCAGAGGCTGTTGTGTTTTGTTATAGCAGCGTGCAGAGTTGTTATTAGAGTGTTATGGAAACCAGGTGTTAGAGCTCATTAGTCACTAATCTTCCATCTCTGGGAGCTGGCTCCAATCTTCCCTTCATCAGAGTCATTCTGTCGCGTTAATTTATTCATCTCAGCTGTAAGAACCTTGTCAAATCAACATGGTGGTCTCTGCTGGGTCCCTAATGCACTATAGCCCAGATCACAAACCTGCTATATGACACATAATTCAGGATAATTGGCAGTCAGTGCTCAAACGGCCCTGTGATTAAATAGGGATGGAGATTGCACTGGCCTCGCACCTATTAGAAGGTTGTCTCGCTAGGGTGATGCGGCAGGAACCGCGGCCTTACTGTTCCAGCTTCGGTGAGGCTTGTGATTGATGAGCTGGCACTTCTTTTTCCTCTTAATATTTTACCTCTCAAAACACGAAATGAGCCACTTAACTTTATATTTCCTTTTTTAGACTCTATCTCAAGTCTCCATCAGTAAATCTTAATGACTGCTAAAATGATAGGAAGCCCTTCACTCTGTATTAAAAGGGAGACCATTTATTTTTCCTTCTTAAGCTGTTTATCCAAACAGCTCACTTCTGAAAGGAAAGAGTTTGACAAGGTTTTTAATTTTGGACAGGAAATGCAACTGTTCTGTTTGCCTGAAACAATGAAAGGAATGTGGCCCAGCCGTGGGCATCTCAGACGCAGGGGAAGCTGAGCTGATTCTTCCTCTAGACATCCCCTCTCTCCTGTGCTTGGCTTTCCAGATTATAGAAATGATACATAATAGGAAATTTGGAAGATAGAGACAAATGAAAGGATAAAAATCATCCATGAAAGCTCACTGTACAGAGAAAAGTTATTTGGCATGTTTCCTTATGATGGTTTTGTTCATTTTGTGCAGTTTTTGTATGTAAGTAGTTTGCAAAAGCCCCAGAGATGCATGATATTTTTGTCATTATTTATTTATTCCATTTTTAATTTCATCACCTGTTTAAATTCATCACCTGCTACCCTCTAACTCATAGATGCACAGATTCACATCTATAAAAACTTTGTGTAGGGGCTGGGATTGTGGCTCAGCGGTAGAGCGCTTGCCTCGCATGCGTGAGGCCCTGGGTTCGATCCTCAGCACCACATACAGAGCAATAAAATAAAGACATTGTGTCCATCTACAAAAAATTTTAAAAAAAAAAACTTTGTGTAAATCACTGTCCCCACCCAGAACATACCCACAAAACAAAGGCCACTTGGTCCAGTTTGAGATGGATATGACAATATAACCAAGTAGGGAGAAAAGTAAATAAATATGTAAACTGATGATTTTAGCTGGAATGCTAGTTGGTGAATTACAGTAGTTTATAGAATCACTTGTGGTCTGAAGGAGTCTTAAAATTTTCCATTCGTGTTTGTTAACTAGGGTGAGAAGATACTGCAGGTATCCTATTTGTGAGGTCAGTTTCCCAAAGGCACAGAATACAATTAGAGATTCAATTTATTACTTTAGAATGTGTTGTAATTCTTCAAATTTAATGTTAGAATTTGGATACTCCAAAATCACAGCTACTTTCATGGTATTATGAATGGTTAGATGTTATTCTATCTTATATAAATTCTAAAGTTTTAATAACCAGTCCTTTTTTGGGTAACATAAGTATTTTTCTTTTTTTTTTCTGTTAGAAATAATAATCTACTAGATACCTGGGGATATAACTTTTCATTAATGATTTAGGTTATTTGTTTAGCATAAGTTATCTGAGCTAGAATTTGAGGCATAATATTATAGTCAAACTCTAAATGAAAAGAAAATTATTTGAGAATATCTCAGAAAACTTCTAATATGGCACTTTAACTCAATTTCTATCTAAATTTTTCAAAGCAGGCTGGCTTTGAATGGATTATGTTTACATAATGGGAAGCCTTTGTTTTATTTCTTTTGGGCTACTTGAACTTGAATATCTCTATTAAACAGTTTTGCCTTGGGTCTTAAAGGTGAAAGTTTATAGCCTTGAAGATTTACCTTGGAGTGTCATAGCTTGCCCTCCTTTGACAAAGGTATAAGTGTCAAATAAAGATAATGATGGTTTCCCCAATTTAACTAACAAAATTCTCTAGTTAGGGTTTTTAAGGGTATCAGAAATGAGAAAACTCTTTTCAGAACAGGACCAGGGAAGGTCCTGAGAGTTATGCTTCTGTTATTGTTGACCTCTACACCTCTCCAAGCTCCTATGCCTGTGACTCATTGACATGTGGGTGATGGCAAAGGTGTTAAAGAGAGACATGGGATTGGTAGGAGAGGAATTTTAAAGTTCTTGTGTGTTCGAAGCTTTGAAATCTTTGTCCAAGTCAAACTGATATCAGTGGTTTGCTTGATTCTCATGGTGTGATACTCCACAAAATCCATGAAGATTTATCCTGTTGAATCTTCTTTTCACTTTACTTCTTTACCCAGCTTTCCAAGGAACATCGTGTCAGGGGATGAAGGAATCAGGGATCCATAGTAAGTTCTAGGTCAAATGCTATAAATATAGATATAGACCCACTTGCCTTTCTCTTTTGTATGCTTTTTTAGATTCAGCAGTAGTATAGTAAGAGGGCTCATTTCCTCAACTCATGCCAACCTGGGTGCATTTATTATTTAAAAATACTAATTATTACAAGTGGTCAACTCAGTTCCTTTCATATTGTTATTAGAAGCAGGGATACTTCCTCATGGACTTGCTACTAGCAAAATATGGTATGCTGCCTTTTTTAAAAAATTGTATATAAATGAGCTGCATCACTTTTCTCTTGGCTATGTAATTGGTAACTATTTTTCTGATTAATTTTTGTTTTTATGTTTTGAGCACATTAGTATATCCATAAACAATGTTGAGACAACTGTTTAATCCTTTGGAGAAAAAGAAACTTAGATACATTATCCAACTTGACAAGGAAAGAAATGCTAGAAAGTTTAAAAAATTAATGAAAAATATAACATCTGGGAGAAAAAAAATTGCAGTTTCAATTTTCAATTCAAAACACATTTTCTGACCATATAAATGAAGTACCACAAAGAAAAATCTAATAGGTTAGTATTATGCCTGGTAATCTTACACACACACACACACACACATACACAGAAGATGTATATATGTTACTCAAAAAATAACAGATTATTTCATGAATGGGGTAGACTGGTTAAATGAAAACAATTTCTGATCATTCTTTCCTGCGGATGGCCATCCAAGTGTATATGGCTTCTACACACACTTAAAGTGGGCAGATTCTCAGACGACCGCCCTGAAATCCATCAACACTATGAACTCCAGAACAACTACTAGTAGGCTGGGTTTGGTAAAAGACATGAAAACTTTATTTTCATTCTCATATCTCAACTTACCATATGTGTGAAGAATGTGAGATCTGGAGAGGATAAGGGAATCTTCCATGTGCTCACAGCATATCATTGACACAGCCAGAGAAGATACCACCTCTCCAGATGGCTATCCTGGCATATGCTTGAAGCACATGAAAGGCATTGGTTTCTCTTCATATCGTGAACTGGGATAATGAAGGTGGAGCCCAACTCTCTTCTGTTGGTTTTGATCATGTCTGCTGTGGCTGGGAAATTTCTATCTCTTTAAGATGTGATAGAGAAAAATGAGTTCTGACTCTTGGGGGCTTATATAAAGATGAAGACTTATTCATGAATATGGTGGATGGTGATCCTCTTTGTGCCTGTATAGTATTGGGGGAGGTTGAAAAAAGACAGGAAAACAATACAGGACATAATTACCCCTGATGAATGTTAGCAAGATGGCAGCAAAGAAGTCTCAGGGCACAGATGGGATCTGTTTACCCTTCTAAGCAAAAGTTTGGTGTTGGTAATGGGAAATACCTGCACTTGAATCTGTGTTGCTACCACAGTGTAAAAACACACTGAACACTTTTTTCTCCAAGGGAAAAATCCTACTGATGGGGGCAAGTGTTAGGAGGAGGGAATGTGGAAAACATCCAATATATCTTGTTCGCAAAAAGTGTCATTTTAGTGTCAGTTCTTGTTTCTTTTAAATCTATTAAACCTTGTATGCTGCAGTTGTAGTCAAGAAAGACAGACATCATTATACACATTTGTTCCTGACACCTTGGGGTACATTTTCAGCATCTTGCTCCTGGGAAATCACTGTAGGTGTGCAATGCCTACAACTTTAAATGGAAGTGTGAATCTCTTTCCCCTTGTACACCAGGGAAACTTAGGCAGAAGATGTCTTTGTTTTCTTAAGTGTTTCAGCTCACATTAAGTGGAGCCTGTGAATTCTTTCCTTTGTACACAGCCTAGGGAATCTCTCTACCACACAGTTTATATCAGAGGGAAGTAGGGGGCATTCTTCTCAACATATAGAAAATGGTTTTTCTGTTTGCACATACAAATCTCTTTAACCACAGAATGTGTAACTATTGGTAGGTGTCGGTTTAAATTTGAAGCTCATACTGTCATTTGAGCCTATTACTGTTTCCACTTGAGGCGTTATAGAATATGAGGTCTATAAAAATAATTTTTGATCTTGTCGGTCAGCCTTTGATGACAACAGTGACAGTGAGGATGGTGACAATAATGATGACAACTCCCATCGACTGAGTGCTTCCTGTGTTCAAAGTGCTCTTCAAGGAGCTTCACAGATAATAAGTTTACTTAGAGCCAATGTGATACATTGTGCTTGGTGCTTTACAGACTCTGTTCTTCGTACCAGCAATCATCGCTTTTATCCTTTTGGATGAGGAAACTGAGACTCTCGAAGATGAAGCACTTTGGCTAAGATGACTGGCAAAGCCAGGAGCCATAGTTCTGTCTCATTTCAAGCCCTGGTTCTTCGCATGACATATCCAGGGAAAACTAAGTCATTTCCAAGGACAGCTTGCCACTACTTTGTCAAATGGGAAGGTTGTGCTGGTGTTACCTCCCTGGAAATGAGAGCAGAGCAGTCTCCCATCACCCTTGGCTCAAGTCAGGCACAGAATGCCAATACCACAGGAAAAGCTACCTCCCTGATGCTGTCTCAATCCCTTGTGTGCCAGAGATGCATTAGAAAACGTACCCCACTCATTCGCTTCATAGCCATTCAACTGATTGTAAATAATGGAAGATGACACATGAAACAAAATGCCCCCTTTCTTCCTAGTGTCTGAATTTCTCCTACTTCTAACGTGACCCACTTTAGGCAAGATTTCCACTAATGAACACATAAGCTAGTTTCTGATTTCTGAATGTGCATTAAAGCTCATCTAATGCAAAATTAACCTATCTTTATTACTGGAACTGTAGACTATTAAGGTAGCATGCAGAGTTACAGAATTATACATTTGGAAGAGATTTTCATGCAAGGCACCTGTGATTTTATGAAAACTGTTCCCCTTCTTCTGAAATTGTGTTTTGAGTTAGGGATTAACGAAGGTGAGAAGGAAAAGGGGGTTGGGACAGGGTACAGTTCTTGAAGGTCACACACTCTTAACTTTTGGTCCCCGGACAAACCCAATTTAGCAAGGATCATTATCCCTAGGAGGTACTGACATTTACAACACAAGGTATAAAAATAGTAAGTGCTCCATAAATGGTAGCTGTGATAAGCAGTTCCTTTGCAATTTCTCATTAATCCTCACAAAACTCCTAATAGATGGATGCCATTCTTATCTCTATTTAATGGACAAGGACAGTGAGCTTTTTGGTTCTAAATCATACAGCTACTCACTAACAGAGTAAGAAGTGAGGTCTGTTAGTTTCTAAATACGACACCCGTAACTGCTATGCTAGACTGCCACGTATTTCCCAAAGGGTTTAATGTTGGAGAGCATCCTGACTAGCCTATGTAGTTTATGATTTATATTCTTCCATGCAATGACAAAAGAGGATTAACGCCCAAAGCAGGCTGGTGGGATGGGTGGAAGAAGCAGTAGAGGACCTTGATGGAAAAAGTCCCCACCACAACAAAAGCTCTGCAATCTCAGTTCCTAGACTTGATTTATTAGCAGTGTCCTTGTGCTAACATTTGCACTTTAAGGGAAGATTTTAGTGTCTTATCTGGGAGTGGTGACATATTAAGCCATTATCCACCATTAATAGCTTAAATTAATGTGTCCAATTAGTACTGAGTCACCTACAAAGGACCTGAGGGAACTGATCTTTTAGAAAATGTAGAAACTTTTATTGAGCACATATTGTGAGCCAGGAGTAAGGTAGATAAAGCATCAACAAACTCCCCCTACCCTATAAGGGTCAGATAACTATTACAAGATTGCAACTTGAGTGCGTGGAATAAAAGCAACTATAGACCACATGTAAATGAATGATATGTTCCAATAAATTCTTACACAAGCAGGCTGCAGGTATGTTTTTATAAATAATAACTGTTATTAACATGATTATTATTGCTTTGTAAAAGAATGGAAATTCTAATACCAAAAATAAGAGACTTAAGATTTTAAAAATCCTTTAAATTGAATAAAGTATAAATTTAACTTCATAAAGGACTCTACATTTTCTTCTTCATTTCCCCTGGCCTGAATTCACACCTGTATTTGGATAACATATTTTTTATCATTTAAAACATTTTGCTGTAAAAAGGTTAAACATATTTTTGAAAATAGATAATATATGAAACCTCATGTAATTATCACCAAATTGATGTTATTAGCATTCTGCTTTTTCATGTGTGCTTGTCCCCTATCCCTGGTACCAAATTATTATTCATCTACTATTTCTATGTAAAAGGTATGCATAAATCCTAGTTGTACAGTTTTGACTAACGTATGCAAGTGTGTAAGTCAAGTCAAGGACCTAGTGTTTATAGCATGTCTTACCATGTATGTCGTGAGATGATTAATTCTGAGATCCTGAATGTCAAGTTCAGCAATGAGCTCAGCAAGATCCCATCTAGAGACACTGAGGAATGGAAAAAATTGCTTCTTTTTATATTGTTCTGTAAGAGATGGACGTTAGTAGGTCCATTTGCACAAGTGATCTTTATAAGAGCCAAGGTAAGTAAATTCAGAAAAAGGAAACCGATAGGGTCACACAGTAAGCAGCCAAACCAAAGATCAAATCCATGATCGTCTCACTCTGAAACTTATGCTACTTCTGCAGCATGGCTTGCTGGAGGTCACAGGTGCATGTCCATGGATTTCTGATGGTGAGAGGCCAGGTGAGGGAACTAACCTAATCTGTATCACTTGTTCCTGGAGCAGAGCCTAGCAGGTGGTCTCACTTCAATCAACATTTGTTGAATGTGGGTCAGTCTTTGGAGGACACAGAAAGTAGGTTATAAGGGCTCAGGGCTTTCTTCATACTTTTGCCTGGAGCTGGAAGAACTCAGCTTAGTGACTCATGGAGCTCAAACTCACTCTTCATTGCAAATGGCACTTACTCTACAACCCAGCCAATGCAGAACATCACATCATTGGCACCAACAGTGAGTAGATAGTGATCTGGATCTACCTGGGAACCTAACTTAGTGCTGTGCATGGTAGGAGAACACATATATATCCTTCCATTTGAACATGGACCAAGTAGCCTCAATTCCATCAATCTAGGTACTTTTAAAACAGTGACTTCAACTTGCACATATTCTGGCTCATATTTCCATGTTCTCAGTTATAAAACATTTTTTAAAAGCACTTGTTTCTTCTTGGAGTATGAAATATACTATCTGTACACATATATATAGTTATGTCTTTATCAATATCTGCATATATGTACATATGTACATATATGTGTGTATATATATAGATATATATACATGTAATATGTGTGTGTGTATATATATGAAGAGAGAGAGCAATAGGGAGGGAGACAGAAAGAGGAAAAACTAAATAATAAGGGAACACAGATTGAAAGGGATCTGATAGGAATTACTTATTCCTCAGATAACTGAAACTGAATATCCCCAGATAACTGAAACTCTGAAGACCATGTCCATCAGAGAATGCAATCTCCACTGCACAGGGACCAAGCATTAGTGGTGCTGTGTATCGAGTGAGAATTTAGGAAACTACAGAGCACATGAATTCTCTGAAGGGACAGGCATTCTCGATTCCTGTCACATTGGAAAAGAGTGGTAAGCCTGGAGCAGCCAATCAGCTGCTAATTCAAGGGTAATCCTTCTTCTCCCTCTCCCCATTTACACAATAGACAGACTGTGGAAATGACTGATGTGAACCCACATGGTGAAGGAGTGGCCAAGTTAGATCTCTAACCTTGCTCTCCACATTTCCTCTAATTCATGCATTTATAAAGGTAGTTCTTGGTGAGCCAAGTTGGCCTGGAGAATGTAGGGAGCAGATCTGAAACACGGCATTCTGTGTCCCTCATTTTGCAGGAAAGATCACCCCTAGATTTCAAATCAGTGGGGATGGGACGCCACTCCCTGTCCCATCCAGCTGTGTCACTGATTATCCGCCACTAGTCTCGTAGCACGCACAGTTGAATTGCTTTTCCCTGAGGGAGGCAATGCCTCCAGGTGTGCTAATAATAAAATTAATAGCTTAGAGAAACTGCTTGCTACAGCAACAGCGGCAGGAGAAGGGAGGATCGATTTCAGTGTTTAACTGTCCTAATTCCATAGTGTATGCCCCACCTCAGCCCCTGGTAAGCCACGCTGGGTCTCATGGTTAATCAATAGATGCCTGATTTAAAACAAAGAACCGGTTTCAAGATTAGAAGTCTTTTTGAATGAAAAGATGTATAGTAAAACTGACAAGACCCTTCAATTCCCATCTTAACTCTGAGACTCGAAGGGCAGTCGCTAGCTGATACCAAAGGGGGGAAAAATCACATGCATTGTATCCTTTTCTGCCTATAAACAAAAGAGGAAAACTCAGCACTGCTACTGCTGAGGACATCACATAAATAAGAATTTATTGAGTTGCTCTGTGTTTAAAGGACTGTGAACATAAAGATGTGTGAGTATTTTCAGTTGCAGAGTGTAATATGTTTCTGCTCTAATCGGCCTGCTAGCTGGAGGTTCAATTTATACCTTCTTGGAGTGGCATTCCCCTCTTCTCCCTGGAAGGAAGGATGGAGCTCAGGATCAACTTTGTGGCCACTGCTGGCGTGCCCACGATCCACTGAGACTTGGAGGCTGATACCTACAGCAAGTTTTCCATTCCATCTTTCTTATTTTCCTCTCATCCATCAAATCTGCCTTCCATCTGCATGACTCTTCCCTTTTCAGGAGTACATTGGCCGTGAAAGCTGTCTTCCTCTCTGTAATTTTCTCTGTGTTTGCTATTATTTCTACTGGCCTGTCTGAATCTTCCAGACAATGTCCTTTACCTCGTTTTGCAATTTCTCCCTTAATGGAAATAAGCTTTGTTCTGGAATACCTCTGTCCCAGTATATGCAATCTGGCCCTGAGGTGGAGTAAAGAAAAGCAGAGATATCTAG